>CAWUFW010017811.1:0-247195 GCA_963921515.1 Calotriton arnoldi
AATACTAGCACATTCTTACGCTCTTATACAATAACTGATACAAGCACACACGCATCCATACAGCCACTCTCACAATAACACACTCTCACTTATAGCCATTTAAATACTCTAACACACATATATACTGCCTTTTACATATGTAGTTACTCGCACATGTACCACTGAGATATACATTCACTCACTAACACACCCATACACACACTCACCCACCCAAGCAGTCCATCACAGATGCACTCTTGAAATCATGCACCCAGTGAATCACCCACTCACACATCTATGTATAGAGTCACACACACCCCACCCACACAAACACTCAGGCAGCCATACAGATACTCAGAGAACCAATCAATAACCCATATAGACACTCATGTAGCTATTCGCAAATCCATGCATCCACTTACACACCAACAAACAGACGGATACAGACATTCACACAGTTTAGTCACTAACCCATGCATTCAGTAAGATACGTTTAATCACTCACTTGTAGAGTCAGTCACTCACGTACTAAATCATCCATTCAGACACTTATACACCCACTCATTCTTCAATACGCCTTTCCCTATATATATTAAACATATTTAAACTTTACAGAAACACAGTCACTGGATGATGTCATCAGTGATGTCATTTGAGATGTCATCAGTGATGTCATCAGTGATGTCACTGACCATGTCATGAGTGATGTAATATGTGACGTCATCAGCAGTGCATTGCGGGCGCGAGTTATAGTTAGCTGAACTAACTATAACAGGGGAATTTCACGGGTTTTGTACGAGTGCAATGTCCAACTAACTATAACTGTCCCTAAAACCTATGGTTTTTTCAGTGAATTTCAAAGGTTTTTTAAATGCTAATTTCTAACTATAATGTGTCTGAAACCTATGGTTTTTCAGTGAATTTCAAAGGTTTTTTAAATGCTAATTTCTAACTATAACGTGCCTGAAACCTATGGTTTTTTCAGTGAATATATATATATATATATATATATATATATATATATATATATATATATGTATATGTATATGTATATGTATATGTATTACCTACTGGCAGTAGCCAGTAGGTAGTTATAGTTAGGACCAAAGTTTCCATAGGAAAAGCGTTTTTTTTGGTCAATAACATTGGCACCGCTTGACGAATCTTCACAAAACTTCTCTTTTTAGTTCAGCTGCTGTGTTGAAAGTTTCAGGGTGATTTGTCAAGGAGGGCTGAGAAAAAATGGGGGTCTCAAAACTCGTTTTCCCCAAGTTATGTCTATGGGGAATTTTCATTTTTTGAACACGACTACAGCCTGAACCGCTGAACGGAATTAAACCAATTTTGACAGAAAGCTAGATATTGGTTTCAGAAAGTGTGCTTTTGTGATTTGGTGTAAATCTGTTCAGTTGTTTCAGAGATATTTAGGTTTAAAAATATAGATATCTGGAAGCCCAAAATCCTGCTGAAATCCTACTGAAATGTAATTGGCTGCCAACACTTCAACCAGGAAGTGTTGGTACCCATCTTGGGACTGATATACATGATAACACCCCATTGAAATGCATTGTAGTGAATGGCACCAATATACATGATCGCACCCCTTTGAAATGCATTGTAGTGAATGCCAGGTTTTGAGGGCCACAAAAGGAGAACGCATAAAGGGTTATAACATATTTTAGTTCTAATTTAAATCATTTGCTGATGGTACCATACTAATTTTAGGAATTGTGGTGTGTTCTAAGGTAATTTTACCCTGTGGAAAAGCCTTCTGCTGGGATTGCAAGAATCACATTTTCGAGACAAACTGTTTTCTCATCATTTTCTCATAGAGGTTATGGGAGATACCCCAGAAGCTAAAATGAGAGCATATTCTCTGTGAATTCACACTACCTTTTCAGCCATATGAAAATGAAGTCTGACAGTTGATGCCCTTGTGTTCTACTGCAGCCTCCCAGAGTGCTCTGAAGAACAACTAGAGTGCTAACGGTGTTGCTGATGAAAAATGTATGGCACACCTGAAGCCATGTTGATTGAATCAAACTGGTAAAACATAAAACATTTAATAAAGAAAGGAACAAAAGAAGGGTATTCCGTTTGTCATAGAAATTATAGTTAGTGCAGTAGAAAGAAAAATTAGGACACATTTTAAGTTAGTTCTCAAATATCTTCCTCTTCTATTTCATTAAAACATTCTGACATGCAGACTGAAACATGCAGACTGAAACATGCACTTTCAACACATGCACACAGGCAGACTGAAACATGCACCTTCAATACCAGCAGCAGACTGTCAGTTAACTCACTGATGATCAGCAGTTTTACTACAGTGTTGTAATGAGCAACTATAGTGCTACCATTCTGAATTTATGCCAAAGGAGTAGCACATATGAATGCAATCTTGATGGAATCAAAGTAGAAAACTTAACACATTTTCTGCTGAGGATACTGCAGTAAATGATGAAATTAGGGAGCTTTATAACAAATAAGTCTCCCAAGAGGGCTGCCGGAGAAGGAAGAGCCCAAATATAGCACAAATACCAGCCAAATGTAACCCAAGTGCAGCCCAATGACAGAAATATGCAAAATACTTAATTATTTTGTTTTTTTGCAGTTTTATGTTATGTTATGTTAATTGCATTTCTTGAGCGCACGGTTACCCAAGGGTGTCCTGGCGCTGGCTACTGTCTATCTAAATTACAGAGTATGTATTGGCCTATATGGTAAACAGCCAGGTTTTCAGCCCCTTCCTAAATGTCAGCAGCTCCGTGATGTTCCTAAGGTGAAAAGGAAGCTCGTTCCATGCCCGAGCGGCACAAGTGACAAAGCTTCTATCACCCCAGCTAGCTTTTTTAGCTAGTGATATAACCACCCCTTTTGCTTCAGCGGAATGAAGAGCTCTTCTGGGATGTACCATTGAAAGCACCGTTGCAGGTAGTCTGGTCCTGTTCCGTGAAGGGCTTTGAAAACCGTACACAGGGATTTGAAATGGACCCGTTGTTTCACTGGGAGCCAATGTAGCCTTTTTATTTCTTTTTTAACAGAAACAAATGTTGGTGTCCCAGTCAGCAGTCTGGCTGCTGCATTTTGTACTAGTTGAAGCCCGTTTAGTTGTTTCCTTTGAATATTAAGGTAGAGACTATTACAATAGTCCACACGCAATAGGATTAGCGATGATATCACTATCCTTTGACAGTCCGCTGGTAGGAATGATTTTATTTTCCTTATCATTCTGAGAAGATGGAAACTGGCAGAGGTCACCGCATTTACCTAGTCCCCAAAGGGAAGTTTATTGTCAACTATGACACCCACATTTTTCGCTTTCCTGGCTGGCTCAGACTTGCCCCAAAGGTATTGGAGTGCTTTACACGAGCATCAGTTACATTATACAATGAACACATTCATTTTGGTTAAGTGATTTGTCCAGAATCACAGGATGTCGAACTGACGCCGAAACTCGAACCTGGTTGCCCATTTGCAAAGTCTGCACCTCTGGCTATACACCACATCCTCTCCCTTAAGTGTAACATATAATCAAGTGTTCAACTGGATAAAAAAAACATAAAGATAGCAAATTATTTAAAAGTGCTTTGTTGCTATTTGAGAACTCAGAAAATATGTCCTAATTTTAGTTGTTTAGAGTACTAACCATAATATCTATTTGAATAAGACCCTCTCATGGAGGAGGTTGCAGAGGCATCAAGATGACCACGCTGTGCAGGCGGGAGGGCCAGTGGCAGCACAATGGGCCATAGAGGGCAGGGAAAAGGGGTCAGGGGAAACAAATCAACCTGGAAAACAGAGGGCAAGGGGCAAGGGAGCAAGGCAGGAGCAGCAAGCTGACCATGGAGGTCAGATGGGATGGGCACTGGAAGCACAACACACCATTGAGGGCAAAAGTCAGACTATAATGGAATACACAAAGACAACAGAGGGAAGGTAGGAGGGGGTTAGGGGCTGCAAGCTGACCACACAGGGCAGGTGGGAGAGGCTGTGGTAGCACATAAAACCATGCACGGCACGTGGGGGGGTTAGTGGCATCACAACGGACATGTTGGGCAAGGGTGGGCAGGAGCATGCACAAAAGACCATGGAGGACAGAAGTGAGGGATAGGAGCTGGGCACAGACAAAAGAGGGAGGGGGAAGGGACTTTACAACAGACAGCAGGGCAGACAGGAGGAACAGTTGCAGTACAACAGAGCATGGAGGGCAGAGGGGAGTGGTTGCAAAATGGATCATGGAGGACAGATTGAAGGGGATAAGGCATTAAACGTGGACAGGCAGGGTGGAGGTGGAAGGGACAGGCAGCAGCCATCTGGCCATGCTAAGCAGGTGGCAGGGGAACATAATGATGTATATTTTTAAATATCATAGATACCCCTGACAAAGGTCGAGGAGGACCGAAATGCATTGAGTGAATTTTAATGTGATGGAGGAATCGAGTTTCAGTACATGCCTGTGAATAGGCCCGGATGGCAAATTCTTGAGCAATTAAAACAGATGAAATAATGAAACTTCGTATCTTTGACGTGATGGAAAAAGATTGTTAAACCTTGGAAATAAATTGGATGAACTTTAAAAATTACTGATTACGTGTATTTACTTGGATCACAAATGTGCAAAAGGTTGTGCAACTCTTCTGTGACTCGCAAACCGCGCGTCACATTTCTTGATGAAGTTATTAAATGCGCATTCGGGACGGAGCGCATTTTGAGTGTCTGCACGCCAAATCTGAGAAAATGAATACAAAGGATTGAACTTAAAAACAAGGGTGTGCTTCAGTTTAACTTCAATGTAGGGGAACATAATACTCAGAGTAGATAGGAAGGTGGCAGGTCCATGGAATATGGTGGGCAGAAAGGAGGGAGCAGGGGCATGCACACGGACATCGGAGAGCAGGGGAAAGGAGAGTCTGGACAGCAAGCTAAGCACAGAGGTGAAGCAGGAGGACAATGATGCTGCTTAGAATTGGGGAACTGACAGCAGGAAGAGTGGTCAGAGACATCTAAATGGAAGGCAGTTGCAGCACATTGGACCATGAAGGGCAGGAGGGGGGCTGGTGCATGTACAACAGAGGGTAGGGGGTGGTGGATGGGGCAACAAGCTAGCTGTTTCCGGCAGGAAGGGCAGTGACAGAACAACAGCCACACATGGCTTTAATGAGAAAGCAGGGTCATGGACATGGACAATGGATGGCAAGGAGGAGGGGGTAGGAGCAGCAAGCTAGGGTGGGGACAGCACAATGCCAGGCCAGGCCCTGCGTTCAGCCCCACTGTGCATTGTGATGGGCATCTTATTTCACGTTACAAAAACCTTCGAAATTCACTGAAAAAAGCAAAGGTCACACAAACAATATAGTTAGGAAAAAGAATTAAAAAACCATAGAAATTCACTGAAAAAAACAAAGGTTACAGGGACATTATAGTTAGGCCCAGATTTCACTCGTACAAACCAGTGAAATTCAGTAGTTATAGTTAGCAGAGCTAACTATAACTTGCGCCCCGCAATGCACTGCTTATGACCTCACTAGCACTAACAATAATGTGGTTATATTTTATTGATAATCTCCTTTTCATCTAGGATGGCACAACAGAAGAATTTGAGGAATATTTTAACATACTGAATAACAACTCAGAAAATCTTAAATTAACATTTAAAATCAGCCACAGTAGAGTAAATTTCCTGTACATGGAAAGTTTTGTAAACAACAACACATTACAAACTACTCTACACAGAAAAGAGACAGCAACTAATGCTATTTTACTCGCTGAAAATTTTCACCCAAAAAATATCAAGTAGAGCATCCCCTGTGGGGAGTTTCTAAGAATTCGTAGAAACTGCTAATTGGATCAGGAATTCACAAAACACAGTAATGAGGCACAAATAAGGTTTAACAACAGAAGATATCCAAAAAAGGTGGTCAAAAAAGGTATCAAGAAAGTAACATCAACGAAAAGATCAGAAATTCTAAATAACTCAAAAGCAAGGGAACGGAATTCAAAGAACATCATTAGATTCATAACAACATATTCTGCTGAATCAAATCGATTATCCAAGATCCTGAAAAAACACCAGGGAATATTAGAACTGGACTCGATAGTAGCTGAGATAGTTGGAGATCATCCTAACATCACATACAGAAGGGTACCTAATCTAAGAGATAAGCTTACGCACAGCCACTTTAGAATGACACATCAAAAAACATGGTTGAAAAACTGAAGGGTTTTAATCCTGCAATAAATGCAAAGCTTGTAAAATTGCAGTAAACAGGAAAGAAATGAAGATGGAAAATGGCACAATATGGAAAATAAAACAATATATAAACTTCAAAAGTAAGTTTGTAATATACGTAATTGAGAGTCCATGTCTAAAGAAATATGAGGGGAGCACGACGTGAAATGAAAAAAGAATTCTGGAACACATCAGAGCCACATCAAATAAAGACCATAACAATACAATGGCAAAACACATGGAATTAAAACACAACAGCAACTGGGAAGGATTAAAATATTACACAATTGAACAAATTCCAGCAACAGAAAGAGGAGGCAACTGAGAGAAGCCAAAATCAACCTAGACATATTCTATCATTGAGAACTCTGAACCAGAGGGGACTCAATCAGAATGACGAACTCTATGTACATTTATTACAAAATCAAAAATAAAAATCCCTTGAAGATCCATGGAGGAAAAGAGAATGTTGCTCCACTTTTCAAGAAATAAATAAAAACAACATCTTGAATAGATTGAATCGGAATTCTATGAACATCATAATCAAATTAATAACAAGAATCCAACGAAGATCAAAGGAGAAAATGAAAATGCTGTCCCATTGTTTAGGCAATAAATAGAAAACAACATCTTGAATTGATTGAATCAAAATAATCTCGAATGTCTGAAAATACATACAACAACTGCAAAAAGAAAAATTCAAAGGAAAAGACAACCAACGGAAAAATTATTAATGAAGTATTAACAAATTAATTTCAAAAAGGGAAGTCATAAGAGAGAGTACACTGGACTTCCTTTTGTCTGGTGTTGTGGCAAAATATATATACATATATATTACCTACTGGCATTTGGCAGTAGGTTCTTATAGTTAGGACCTAGGGGCCTATTACAATGGCGGGTGGAGACACGACCGCGGTGCCGGCGGTGGCGGTAAATGCCATTTACCGCGTGCCGGTAATGGTCCTCACGCCCGCCATATTAGCATGTCTAGACAGAGCCCATTTCCCGTCTGCTGCGGTGTGACGCCGACCGCCATCAAAGTGCGCCCGCCACCACGGCGGTGTGAGCCAATGAGCACTGACCACCATGCGGAATGACGTCCCGTCCGCCGAACAAATCATGATGCCGGAAACAGGGCAGCACACCGCGGCAGAGCAACCGCATAGCCAGAGACGGCGGAGACACCACAGCGGAGCAAGAAAATAGACACCCGGCCCACACCGCGATGGATCCAGCCCTACACGCCTTTCCAGTGCTGTATATGATACACCACCTGCAAGTCATTGACCGGCGCGGACGCCGCCGCAGGTACGTACACACACAACTGTGCATGCAACACAATACACAAGTCAAGGGTTTGAAAACGGTGCATGTCCACACCAGACACCCCTGTGGGGACAGGCACACAGCCATCACTGCATCCACACATGTCCCACCTGTCACAAAAACACCTCGCCACATCCTGGTCACCCATGTTCCGCGATCATGAACAAATGTCCCGGTCTCGTCACCGCCGCGGTCAGTGTGCAGGAAAACATACACACAACGCAGAGGCCAGTGCCAGCCATGGCCACTGTACAAACAGCACAAAACCACTACTCAACACACAACACACTAGCCCTCCTGCACAACAACAACACAGGTGAATACACACCCTGCCCCACATCCCTAACAACTGCAGAGATAGCCACAGCAGGAGTTGTTGCACAGGAACACATACCACAGAAGGCCAGGCCCCAGCCAACACACACACACCACAACAATACCACACACATGCCAAGAACACTGAGCCCCAGCACAAAATGTACACACACACACACACACACACATATTGATGTTCAAACAATTCACTGCACACACAGCCTACCAACTTACACAGACACACCCTACCCTGCCTCACAGCCACATACACAGACCACATGCTAGCAGCAATGGAGGACAACATACATGAAAGCTAAAGTGATGTGCCCACAAATGGGAGGACAAGGACACAACTATCAAGCATGTGTACATCACATGCAAGACAACAGACATCTGAGAACACCCACAGCCCATCAAATCACACATGGCTGCCACAGTGAGTCAACCCAAACCACAAGCACCTCAAGTCAACAACTCAGGGAGACAGCAAGGCCACCCATGTTAAGGCACAGTGATGAGAGGAAGGCCATGAAGTCAAATACTGAACAGACACACATAGGCATGCAATTACCTGACAAGAGCATCTCTGCACCACAACACACAGGCCCCATTCACACACTCCATGATTGAGAAGCACAAGTAGGATACGTCACACATCCCCCTCTCACATCAGCAGCACACAACACTCCCATGTGCACCAAATCACAATTGCAGGGCACAACAAGTACACATTCACGCACACCACTCCAGGGTGACACATGGGTGTAGTTGACAATGCAGGTGCACACATATCAACAGTCACCACAAAGTCACCCCCTTCACACCACAAACTTCTCCACCACCAAAGTGTACACTTTGGAAGTAAGGCATGGGACCAGGATTACTGACCACCACAAGATGACCGTACACATACACTGCTGGGCACACAGTAAGTAAACTCACACAGACACCATGACCCGTGCCAACCTGCATGAAAGCCTGTGCATAAACTCCCACCCTGTGCTGACATTGCCTCCAAACATGACATGTCTACACCATAGACAACATGGACAAAGAAGGATGATGACACCAAGAAATTTTCACAAACCACCTTCACTGCACCCACAAGTATAAGAGTCAGGAAGATTTGAAGTCCCTGTCACCCCTGCAAAAACATGGAAACGTGAGACAACCCATTGCCAATGTTGAAGTGCCATACTGAGCATGTGACACAGTAAACCATGCACACACAGAAACAGTTTTATTGAGAAATTACACTGACAGAACTGACAACAGGAACAACTGTCTTTATTCACACTTGTGCATAGATGGACAACAAATGTGGGCAACTGCAGGGCCAGTGGCCACTACAATGTACAGAGTAGTTACATCAGAAGCTGCACAGGCAGGGGGCAAACAGCAGTGATCAACTAGGCAAGTACAATGTGCAGATGAAGTCCATGAGAAGCTGCACAGGCAGGGGGCAAACAGCAGTGAACCACAAGGCAAGTACAATGTGCAGAGTAGTTACATCAGAAGCTACACAGGCAGGGGGCAAACAGCAGTGAGCAACAAGGCCAGTGGCCAGTCCAATGTGCAGATGAAGTCCATGAGAAGCTGCACAGGCAGGGGGCAAACAGCAGTGAACCACAAGGCAAGTACAATATGCAGAGTAGTTACATCAGAAGCTGCACAGGGAGTGTGTGCGACTATACCATGCCATGCTCAGCAACAGAGTCATGGGGATAACAATGGGCATCACAGACACCGCTGTGGACAGACAGGTGTGTGAGGGTGACTACCACTCAGATGTGGCTGTCTGTCGGACTTGGAGGTGACTGTGTGTCGCGTTCAGTAGGAGGACTGCCCCGGGGAGTGTGAGGAACATCTGTTGAAGAGACATCTCTGGCTTGGGAAGCTGGAGGGCTGCTTGGACCAGGTGGGGTGGTGGCACGGGGATGTGGACTCATGCTGTGGTAAGACACATTGTGTGCAGGAGATTGTGGAGGGGTGTCTTTCCACTTCTTGTGGATCCTGAAAGGCTTCCCTGTCTGGGGACTAATGGGAACTGGTGTGGACACAACAGGTAACCCCACCACCAAACCTGCTCCTGGTGCTGACTCTGGGCCCCTGTAAGAAATCAAACAGGCGATCTGGTAGTTTGACTGGTTTAATGTTAGGAGTGCAGCACAGCAACAGATAACCACTGCCCAGCAAGCAGGACAGTGCAACTGACCCGGTGCTTAGCAGCAACCCCCAAAGTTCTGAGTAGAACTGGAATGTACAGGGTGAGGATGTAATAGCATTAAAGGGGAAGGGAATACATAGACACAATGAAATGCAAATGTAACATACCTCCTTTTTTTCACAAGAAAGAAACAACGAATACATCATGTGTGATTAAGTAATGTAATCAGAAAATCTCTTGGGAGGACATCTTGAACGGAAAGAAGCTTTGACCCTAGAGGCCACCGCATCTTTGGATAACGTGGGTACCTCAGGTGTGATCTTGTTGGAAACCCATGGACACTTGGCAACGCGTCTTATGTTCCACAACTTGCCATCTTGGGTGATGACAGAGTTGTCAAAGACTTTTACAATTTTCATGGGCTTACCAAATTTATCAGAACATTTACTGATAAAACCAGGTCTTTTAATTCTGACCAAGTCGCCAACTTCCAAGCTGGGGTTTTTGGTATTCCATTTGCAATCATACCATTCTTTGGTTTTCGCCTGTTTGGTCTCCACCCTTTGAGCCACATCACTTATCGTCTCATTGGAAAAGGATTTATTTTTACATTTATCTTTGAACCACCAGGGACATATTTTTGACGCAGGGTCACGCCCTTTAAGAAGGCGAAAAGGGCTGACCTCTGTAGTGGAGTGTGGTGTAATGCGATATAACCAAAGTTTCTCTCTCAACAAATTTCTCCAATTACCTCCCAGCTTGACTACCTCAGATACGAACCCTTTCAAAACCCTATTAAATCGCTCAACCAAACCATTTTCATGGGGTTCATAAATAGACACAGTGCGATGTATGATATTTTGACCTTTCAAAAACTTTTCCTCTCTAGAAAAAACTTCCTTGAAAAATTCTATAACCATATTGGTAGAGGAACTGGACGCAAATTTTACTTCTGGCCACTTTGAGTGATAATCCACCAGAACGAAAGCATAGCGAGAATCATGAGGTAGACACATGAAAGGACCTGATATGTCAAACGCCACTTTTTTCCACGGCTCAAGTGGCCAATCTGAGTTCTTCAACGGGGGCACATTGAGTTTCATCATTTTCTCACTACCCATGCAAACCTCACACTCTCTAACCGTGCGATCGACCATTCGATCTAAACCTGGCCACCAAAAATAGTTCCTGACCAAGCGTTTCATAGCAGACATGCCAGGGTGAGATTTGTGTGCTAAATCCAAAATAACCTTTTGAATACCAAAAGGTGGCACACATTTTCCACATTTATATATCAACTCTCCTTCCAACTCTAATTCATCAGATACTTTAAACATGGGCATAAATTCCTCTGCCAAATTTCTCCTGTCCGGCCAACCCTCTAAAATGTAACTCTTTATAGCCTGCCAAGTGAGATCTTGTTCTTCTGATTGTTTCCAAGCTTCCTCAGTGATACCTTCAAATGACCCCATTACCACATCCTGTATGGTGGTAACAATGTCGGAGTCCTCAAACAGATTATTACTGGTGACCTGACAGGGGAAGCGAGACATGAAATCGGCGATGACATTTTTCTTACCTGGAACAAACTCAGGTTTAAAACAATACTCCTGCAACCTAGAGGTGAGTCTAGCTATGCGAGCTGTGGAGTTCCACCCACCACCCGGAGAAAGAATGTTGACTAAGGGTTTGTGGTCCGTCCTCAAAATGAATTTGCTACCCCAAATGTAATTTCTAAAATGTTCAATCGCCCACACACAGGCTAGCAGTTCTTTTTCAATGACTGCGTACCTACGCTCTGTCTCATTAAGAGTACGGGAAGCAAAGCACACATTCCACTCTTCTTTACCACACTTCTGTGACAAAACACCACCAATGCCGTATAAACTGGCATCCACAGTAATAATACACTCCTTGTTCATACAAAAGGGTTTAAGTGTGGGAGCTTTAAGGATGTCAGTTTTGATAGACTCAAACGCTTGCTGTTGCTCTTGTTTCCATTCAAAACTGGTATTATGTCTTAGGAGTTTCCTAAGGGGCTCCATTTTGGATGCAAAATTATTAACAAATTTACTGTAGTATTCGCACATGCCTGCAAATGAAAGTAATTGTTCTTTGTTCGTGGGAGAAGGTGCATTAGTGATACCTAGGACATTAGATTTCTTTGGCACAACACCATCTCCAGAAAGGGTGTGACCCAGATATTCCACAGAGGTTTTGAACATTTTACATTTGCTGGATTTAAGGGTCAAACCACTCCTCCTCAACCTCTCACAAACATCTTTTAAATGTTTCACATGTTCCTCTACTGTACTGGAAAAAATTAAAATATCGTCCTGAAAACATTTGACATATTTATCAACATCCCTGAATATGTTGAACATAACTCTTTGAAACACCGATGCCACAGAGGCCAAGCCAAACGGCATCCTGGTGTATTGGTATAAACCCTGCGGGGTGATAAAAGCTGTGAGACTTTTAGATTCATCAGTAAGGGGAATTTGGTGGTATGCCGACCTAAGATCCAGTGTGGAGAAAACTTTGGCACCTTCCAACATTGAAACAACCTCATTAATGTTGGGAAGAGGATGACAGTCTACGATGATGCACGCATTGAGTGCTCTGAGGTCAACACATACTCTTAAATTCTTGTCAGGTTTCCTCACCAAAACAATGGGAGAAACCCATTCAGCTGAGTCAATAGGCTCAATGATAGCTTCGGATACCAAATCATCCAACATTTTTTAAGTTCTTCTCTGACGTTAATGGGAACACCCTCAATTTTTGTTTCACAGGAATTGCCCCAGTTTTAAGTTTAATTTTATGAGAATAATTTTTTATCTTACCTAAGACATCGGAAAATACATCTTTAAATTCTTCTTTAATCATTCTCTCCTTCTCCTCAAAAGTAACAACAGCAATACTATCTAAAGATAAGCTCTCATCCAACATCACTGGTTCCTTCGCACGGGGATTAAGCATGATCCCTAATTTCCATTGATCTTTCCAACCTAACACATTTACTCCCTTGACTGCAATATACAATTTGACAATGGAACACCTAGTTTTAAAACGCAGGTCTACCTCCAAATAACCCATAACATCAATTCTGGATCCATCAAAACTCTCAGCAATGATGTCGGATGGTAACATTTTGGTGAGATCCAGAACTTGATTCAATCTACTGACAAAATAATCCTTTGAAATAATGGTCCAGGGAGAACCTGAATCAGCCATTAGTTCAAGATTTACACCAGCCACCTCAACTTCACACATAGGACGCTTTTTGCACCGATTAGATTCAGGATCATTCACATTAGAAATTCCTTCAGAAAGGTAAACTATAAAACCTTTGTTGTCGTCAGTGCATCCACCACATTCACACTTACACCCAGTGGAATTTCTCTCCGAAATACAAGACACTTTACCACGTGTAGTGGAAGAAAATCTCCTAACATCTCTACAAACAGAAGAAAAATGCCCCAATCTGCCACACTTTCTACACTCTTTGTTAATAGCAGGACATCCTCCATACGAGGCCATGTGTGTTCTGCTACCACATTTGTAACACATGAAAGATCTATCATTTCTGTCGAACTTCCTGAAATTCCCATAATTGCTAGGCCGAGTGGAACTCAACCCAGCAGATGAGTTGTCATTTCTCTGTGTTTCCATTCGTTTGATTGCACAAACTTCATCACTAGAATCGGATTTGGTTCCATTGGTGTTCTTGACGGTGAGCATCCATTTCTCGGATTGCTCCAACGCTTTGGCAATGGAAATAGCCTCAGATAACTTGGGATCTCCTAATTCCCATAGACGTTCCTGAGTCTTCTTATTTTTGACATGCACAATTATTTGATCCCTCAGCATTTCATCGCACATATCCCCAAAGTTACAGTGCAAGGATAAGGATCTCAACGCAGTTAGAAACTCATCAAAAGATTCCGCATCGTTTTGTATCCTTGTATAAAATGTATATCTGTTAAGAGCTATATTTGTGACAGGTTTAAATCTTTTTCCATTCTAAGTAATGCTTCCTTATATACGTTGGCACCTTCACCTTCGCCTTCAGTGGGTGGAACTTGGGGTAAAGCTCTAAAAACCACTTGGCCTTCCGATCCCAAACAATGCAAGAAAATGCTTTTTTTTCTTTCAGCTCCCATGCGTTCCCCATCAATTGCCCTCATGTAATTAATGAATTCTTCCTTCCATCGTGTCCACGGAATGGGGGGGTCTCCTTTGTTTTGCAGAAATTTGTCAGGGGGATCAAACTGCATGGTTCTGCTGTGAGGAAGAAGCGTACACAGGGTGGTATTCCAAATAACCAGTTGTTTTAGAGAGGCTATGTGGGTGCTAACCGTTGCCTTGAATCCATATATTTAAGAAAAAAAAAAAGTAAGTCTCTTTTTTTTTACAAAAAAATAGAGAAGAAAAATAAATAATAATGTTTGGCAATTTTTATCAATATCCCCACAATGCCAGGGTTATAAATCATCAGCGAATGGTGAAATTACATGTATGATTGGCACTTGAGGAATGCACATGGGGAGAAAGAACTGGCAATAACTTGTAAAAATGAGATATAACATGAAGGTTGTACCTCAACACTTCTTAGCGCTCCAAGCTGTTTCTTAAAGTTTCTTTACAGAACTTGGTGGCAAGACTGCATCAAAATGCGTCCGTTAAACAAACACTTACTACAAAATACTTTCCAAGTATTGAAATCTTGACACGACGCTTCTCTCTTCCGTAAATGCGTTGCTATGGAAACGAGCATCAACAAAATGGCCGTCACGTTGCGTGTTACGTAAACACGCATATGACGACGTGCCTGCGCCTGATTGTAGATTCTGAGCGTTGCGATGGTGATCTGGAATCCCGCGTCAGATCAATCGCAGCTCACCTGGCTCGCTCCTCCAGCATGGTGCCTGTTGTTTTTCGAATACGGTGAGCGCGAGCGTTTTCCGCTATACTTTCTGCTTAGATTCGCGCCGAAGTCCGTAAAAACGCTGTAATTAGGTTTCGGAGGGCTGGAACACTTCCTTAAAATCGGAATTCCGGCAGCAGCCTTCTTCACATTCAGGCAGCGTCGTCTGCTCATCGGCGATTCCAGATTTAAGTAAAACGGTGCTGTCGGGTTTCAGGAACACTCCACGCCTGTGCTGCATTCAATGTTGGTAGGGGTGTTCCTCTCCTCTTCTCGTCGCCACTTTGTAAGAAATCAAACAGGCGATCTGGTAGTTTGACTGGTTTAATGTTAGGAGTGCAGCACAGCAACAGATAACCACTGCCCAGCAAGCAGGACAGTGCAACTGACCCGGTGCTTAGCAGCAACCCCCAAAGTTCTGAGTAGAACTGGAATGTACAGGGTGAGGATGTAATAGCATTAAAGGGGAAGGGAATACATAGACACAATGAAATGCAAATGTAACAGCCCCCCTCTGGGGACATGCTGGATCCAGCTGTGCGCTTCCCTGGGGCTTGCCTCCGCCCTTCCAAACCCTGTCTACTATGTTTAGCCCCTACAGTGCCCCCTTGTGCCTGCTTCACAGGGCTCGGGATGGGAGTGGAGGTTGTGGGTGGATCAGCCATAGGGCCCTCATCCAGTGTAAGCCTTGCAGGTAACACCTCCTCAGTGGGCAGGGAAACTGTCTTCTTTGCTTTGCGAGCGGTCCTTGGGATAGGAGAGTCCTTGGCGGGGGATGACTCTGAGGCCTGTGACCCTGAGGCCTGTTTCTTGCCCCTCTGGCCCTTGGTGTCACCTGACAGGCTTTTATCTCTGTGCTCTGGGTGGTCTTAGTTTTCTGTGGGGATGGTGTCTGCGGCCTGGACCGTTTGGGCTGTTGCTGCTGCTGTGTGCTGCGTGTGCTGTATCTGGACTTTGGGGTCTGTTGAGCATTGTCACTGTTGTCAGAGGTGCACACTGACAGGGGGGTGGACAAAGGGACAGGAGCTGCTTCCTGAGAATGTGCCTGTTGCAGGGCTGCCGTCACTGTTGAGGACAATGACTGCACAGTCCGGTGTAGCCCACCCACATCCGAATGTATGCCCTCCATGAAAGCTATCACCTGGCCCAACTTTTTATCGTGGTCTAGGAAGGCATTGAGGAGAGCTGTCTGCCCCACACACAGCTGGCACAATAGCTCTACTGACTCAGCACTGAGGGCTGCAGGGCTGACATGGGCCGGGGCAGCAGGGTCTGGGTGAAGGACACTCTTCCCTTTCGACTTGTGCGAACACGGGCAGCACCAGTGGAAGTAGATGGGAGGCAGGGTACTGGATGCTGTGTGGTGGAAGAGGAGGCAGAGTCCCCGTTCCCTGTGGCCCCCAACATGGATGCATCACCGCTGGCGTCAGATGACGTAGAGCTTTGCGTCTCGGGTTGTGATTCCTCCAGCAGACTCCTGTCCCCCTCCTCGGCGCTGGTCACATCTGTGTCACTCTGCTCCGGTACGGCTGTTGCACTGGATGCCTCACCGCTGGTGTCCTTCACCTGTCCCTCAACGCACACGGGAGATGCTACAAGGGAGAGAGATGTAGTGTTAGTGGAGTGGCACCAACTGAAGTAACATGTGCAAGTAAATCACCATTCAAGAAGATGTGTTATCCACGTGGCACATCACCCTGACTAAATATACATTGCCACCTCAATTATCAACCCAACAGTGCATGTAAAGAACAAATCCAGCCATAAGTGATCCCGGTGACTCATACAGCACACCATCCTGCCTGTGGCTCACTTCAGACACAGGCACAAAAATCTCTCTGACCACACAGGGTGCAGAGGATGGCAAGGATGAACACCACAACATGGTGTCAATTACGTACATGGATGGAGCAGTAGGGGAGCACACACACACAGACCACAACATAATAGCCCACAATGGCCATTGGCGCATGCCAGCTACCATGTTGCTTGCACAGGCACAAGTACTGTAGCACATTGTCCTCAGAAGTTGTAGCAGCTGAAATCTGCTGTCAGGCATTGCACGCATTGATTGAAACACACTCAGATTAGGCACACTGCCGTCAACATCAATATGAATTCACACAGTACCCCACTGCACAAGGTACCTGAATGCCACAGCTTTGAATGCAATGGCAATGCACATTGCGCAGATCACATCAGTGAGTACAGGTGGGACAAATGCATGTCAGATGCACCCAGCACAGACGCCACTTACAATCCACTGCATCACACTACCAACTTCACATAGCTCAGAGTTTGTCCAATCTGTGGACACATGCAGCCACTCCCTGCCAAAGCCACCCGTCAACAAATACTCACCCCTAGCTTGCTGCTGATGCTCCTTCAATTGTGCATCCAACTCAGGCTGTGTTACGGCCAAGATGCGGGCCATTAGTGGTGTCATGCTGCGTCGGGCCAACCTGCCGCTCCGAGGGAGCAGCCCCAGCGCCATCTTGGCCACGTTCTTGCTCAGCCGGCAGATGTCATCCCACCTTTTATGACAGTGGCTGCGCCGCCGGTTTGACACACCCAGATCACGCACCTTGGAGGCAATGGTCCTCCACACGGCTTTACGCTGGTGGACTTTCAGCTGCAGGCATGGGAGACAAGAGGGGTAATACATCAGTGACACAGTGTATACTACCAAAATCTCTCAATACAGTGGCACGATACTCACTCATCCCAAATCAACAGATATGTGTAACAGAGCCAAGAATGCATGGCACATGGTACAACGGCATTGGAGAACCACACAGGAGGGTGGACACAGTACCTCTACATCCCATTCACATGCAGGATGCCAGCACATCAAGCAATGTGTAGTCTGCCCACATCTACTGTCCGCTGTTAGCTAGAGCAACACATAGATTAGATAGCAACACATGGTTGTTGGTGGACTCACTGTGTCCAACACTGCGCAGCCCCCAATGTCCTAGCCCTGTGAATGGCTCACTGTGTCATGGAGCTCACATACAGTGACATCAACTCTCATACACACACCCTTGTCACAAGGCTCGTCCTGTGCAATCTACAGGGCTGAGATGGCTCTTTGATGAAGATGTGTGAACAAAAGACACATGGAACACACTGTACATGCAGTGATGTGTACTTGTGGGATTGGGCGGCGACTGTGCAGGCCAGGTGGGCTGACACTGAGAGGGACATTTGGGACCCACACAGCCATTCACACAAGCAATCACTGGCCTGACTCCTGCATTACCAATTTGCTGCTTCACTGTATGGCTGACAGGACAATACATGTCCCTCAAATCTGGATGGGCATGCAGGGAAACGTGTGAAAGAGGCTACACAGCCCTTCCCCCTGGAGAAAACATGCTAGGCAGTGCATGTCAGAGCCCCACACTCACTGACACATACTGCAGCACCTCCACCTCACGTGTGCCCCCCCTGCACTCTCACTCACACTGTTGGAGACTTACCACGACATTAGGGGCACCATAGAGCCTTGGGTACTGTGCAAGCACCCCGTCCACCAGGACCTCCAGCTCATCGCTGGTGAAGGGACTGGCCCGGATCTTCTGTGTCCTCGACATCACTGTGGACAGGTGGCAGCAGCAGCAGGTGGAGTTCAGGGGTGGCAGGCAGCAGTCCCTGGAGGCAGCAGGAGGAGGGTGGCAGGCAGCAGTCCCTGGAGGCAGCAGCAGCAGGTGGAGGGTGGCAGGCAGCAGTCCCTGGAGACAGCAGCAGCAGGTGGAGGGTGGCAGGCAGCAGTCCCTGGAGGCAGCAGCAGCAGGTGAGGGGTGTCAGGCAGCAGTCCCTGGTAGCAGTGGAAATGTGGGGCACCCTCCCACACATATATAGGCCCCTGGGGCTGTGTCAGTGGACCCACGCCGCTGCAATTGGTGTAGCAGGTCAGCTATTTTTGAAATCATCCAATGTCCGCCTCCGCGGTGGCGGTGCACGCCTACCACGATTTTCAGATCCATATGAAGCAACCGCTACTGTGCGTCCATTGGCTGCAAGGGCATGGACCATGGCGGTGACACACCGCAGGGGCCAGGCACGCGCTACCGCGGTGGTGCATCTTTTGAATGCTTCCAATGACCGGCTCCGCGGTTGCGGAACACGCCTACTGCTATTTTCAAAATTGCATCAGGCTACCGCGAGGGTGCTTCCCATTGGCTGCCAGGGCATGGTCCAGGGCGGTGACAGTCCGCAGGGGCCAGGCGGTAGGCATCGCCATATGGGTGTCATACAGTGCCTGTAGTGACCGTGAGCTGGGTAGCGGTGCATGCCAACTGCCATTTACACATGTAGATATGGCTGAGACTACCGCAATTGTGTTTGGGGTATTGGCGGTGACAGTCCGCAGGGGCCAGGTGGTAGGCACCGCCAGATGGGTGCTATACAGTGCCTGTAGTGACCGTCAGTGGACTCGCGGAGCAGGTTTGCTGCACATATGGAGTCATCCAGCTCTATCCATAGCCCAACATGAACAGTGCCCAGTGTCTCCAACATTGAAGGACCCTCATGAGGCCAACATTACGAATGGGACATTTAACTCCATGTCACCTACACATGCCATATATGTGTATGTGATAAATTGCATTGACACATACACACGCACATGTCACATGTGATGTGTAAGGGCATGTAGACTGTACAGTTTTTGTGTTGCATAGCATATGTAGATAATGGTCAATGTGTGTAGGTGCAATGTAATGCACAATGCTGTCTCATTGTGTGAACTAGGGGCATCATTGACTGTCACATTGTCTACTGCACATGCACACACATGTTCACCACGCTCAGCCTGTGGTCAGTGTGTACTTGATGTGTGCCATGTGCAACCTGTGTTGGGAGGTGTATCATGGACAGCAGCACAGTGTGCTAGGGTAGTATTGTAGTTTGACACATATGCTGGGGGTAATACTCACAGGTGTGCGCACACATGTGGTTCCATATCCCACTGTGCATGCCAATGAGCAGGAGGTGTGCACAGATCATTGCTGCGCGTAAGGGGACAAGTGTACGAGTAGTGTGCCTGATGTGTATGACTTGTGCAGTGCTCTGTTGGTTGATGGTGCAATCTGTAACATTTGGCAATGTGTCTGTAGAAATGTGAAATGTCCTGTACATCTCATGGTGTGTTTCATTGACATATGTGCACTTTCATCTGACCTAGGAGGAGGCCCAATATCCATCATCCATTCACAGTGCTGGCTGACATGGAGAATGAAGAGATCATCCGCAAATTCAGGCTGGATAGAGTTCCCCTACAAAACCTATATGCCATGTTGGAGCCCCACCTGCAGCCACGTCGCACATATCCAACAGCTTTCACCGCGACTTCAAAGGTGATGGCGTGCCTGCATTGCTTTGTGACAGGCTCATTCTAGCACACAGTAGCAAGCGCAGGTGGGATGTCACAACCGATGTTCAGCATGGTGCTGAGGGATGTACTGTCAGCTATGATGAACTACAAGGACAGACACATTCATTTCCCCAGGGGGCAGAGTTGGTGGCTGTGAAGGGAGATTTTTATGCCCTTGGACACATCCCCCATGTCGTTGGTGCCATTGATTGCACACATGTTGGGCTTGTGCCACCACAGGCATGTGAGCAAGTTTACAGAAATAGGAAGCATTACCACTCGGTAAATGTTCAAGTGGTGTGCCAGGCGGACATGATCATCTCCCACGTGTGTGCCAAGTATCCCGGGTCAGCCCTTGATTCGCACATCATGCGCAGCAGCATCGTCCCGCAGCTGATGGCCAATCTGCTTCCTGAGCGTGCATGGCTTGTGGGTGAGTATGTATAGTGGAGTAGCGTGGTGTGTGTGTGACATGCTGTCCTGTGGCATTGTGGAACATCAAGGTTAATCTGTGTTTCTCACACCCAGGTGACTCTGCATATCCTAACCGTCCGTGGTTGCTGAGCCCACTGCGGAATCCTGTGACAGCAGCTGATGTGGAATATAATGATGCCCATGGGAGGACACGGCTGCCTGGGCCGTACCGGAGGTGCCCTGATGTACTCGCCAAGGAAGGTGTGTCAGATAGTCGTGGCATGCTGCATGCTCCACAACCTGGCCATTCGCAAGGCAATACCCCTGATCCTGGATGATGATGAGCAGCCAAGGCCCCTGCCTGCAAACCAACCCGGGTCCAGTGACGAGGACAGTGGAGAGGAGGAAGGTGTCGACATGCGTCAACAGCTCATCAACCGCTACTTCACTTGAAGGTGAGTGACGATGTAGGAGGGACACATGGTCTGATGGTGTTGCAGTTGCTGTGAGGGTGTATGTGAGCTTGGTGAATGCAGCCTTGTGTTCACTCATTGCTGGTTGGCAAGGTTTGTTGGATAGGGTAGTTTAACACAGATACAGGATGTCTCTATGGCTACTGTTGCTCTGTGTAATGTGTGAAGATTGAAGTACCTTGTTGACAAGTGTTGTGTGATGTGTGTGATGCCACACCAAAACAAGTGACTCTTGTTCTAATGTTTTTCCTAGGTCCCTTCAGCCTCTCCTTGCGTACCTACATTCCATTTCCCTGGGACATTTACATCACGGTGAAGGTTGCACATCCTGTATTAAAGACGGAGCAGACACAACAACATGTGTGTAAGGTGTGTTTATTTACAATTGTGACATGTGAGGGTCAAGAAAATGTACATGGGGGAAATTTGAAGAAATGAGTTGACGGTCATGGTAGATGAGATAATTGAGTAGTCACCACAGTGATGTGGAGACCCAGTCCAACAGACAGATGCCATTCACATGGCAGTGTGGGGAAGGATAATCCAAAGGTAAATGCAGTGGTGCAGTGGTCTGCCATCATGGCTGGCTCCGGGATTTGCCTTTGGCAGGTGCTTTGGCACGTGATGCCTCCTGGCCTTTCCTTGGACGGCCCCTTTTGCGCTTGACTGGAGGGGCTTGTGCTGCAGGGGCAGTGGTGTCTGAGGACTCACCCCCTCTGTGGACGCAGGGGAGGATGATGAACTGTCATCCTGCTGCCCATCAGGGGGAGGCGGAGGTGTTGAATGTTGCGCTGGCCTGTCCCTCAGAACCGCCACTAGCTGCCCCAAGAGGTCCACAATTTGTCCCATGTGGGTGTCCATGGACCTCATCAGCAGGAGGAGCTCCCGAGAATCTTCCTCAGACCGGCCCATTCGTCCCTGGGCCTGTTCGAATGCCCCAAGGACTCTGTTGATGTGGGACAGGGCTTCCGTCCAAGGCTCAGTTCCCCTCTGCATGACCCTGCCCCTCCCACCTACACTGCTGCCACAGGCCTGTTGGCTCCCCACATTGCTCCGCTGCATCCTCTCCCTGGCCTCCTCAGTAGATGTCGTGGGGTGCTCATCACCTGGGGCAGGGAGGGTGTTGCGGGCAGCTGTGGTGGGGGTGAGGGTGGGGGTGGTGGTAGTGGTAGTGGTTGATACACAGGCCGTGACAACAGCTGTCTGGGGAAGATCATGGGTTGCAGAAGATGTGGTTGTGGGGACAATGGGTGCCTGGGACTGGTTGTGGCCAGCCACACCAGATGGGCTGACTTGGGGCTCCTCATCCAAGGAATCCAGGGAGTCCTCATCCAGTAGTCTCTGTTCCGGGGTGGGGGACTGGCTCTGCAGGTTGGTGGTGTCGTCCTCTGCAGTGAGTTCTTGGTCACCTGTGGGTCAGATGAGAAATGGTCATTGTGTTGCAACCAGCAAAGTTTCTGTTCGCACTGTTACATCAACTGTTTGTACATCCAGCAGTTGTTCACTGATCTAATTTGCAGTTACCGACATCCAGTGATGCATTACAAACTGTTGAGGTACATGCATTACTTGTCCATATTGGGAGTTGGCAAGACATGACATGCACAATTTACATATTTTACATTGACAGGTTCATGTTGGCATCTAGTGAGTGTTAAATCATATGTGATCCAGTTACGCATGTAAGTCACTTGTGCACTTGCAGCCGTTTACTCTGCACATTGGGTGAACATTGTACTTGCATCCATACCTTTGGCATGTGGTGTACATATCTGTATTTGCACTTCCAGCCATGCTTTCTTTGCTTTCATTTGGTCCTTGCTGGTCTGGACCCCTGCCATTTTCAGATGGCATGCAGTGGTGTGCAGGGTTGTGCACTGAGTTACATCTACATGTAGATCTGAATGTCACACTTTGGTTGCTGTCATGGTTTCATTTGCTTAGGTGTGTGCACACTATAGTGGCCAATGCTATCTGGGTGTGCAGTTGTGCAATGTGAGGCCTGGTGTCCTAGGCCACCATGCTTGTCGTGAAGCATATCTGGCTGCATGTAGTGGCTGGTGATATGTTCTGTTTGCTGTTTTTTGCTTGTATTTGTGAGACCTCTCTGTGTGTGTGTGAGGAAGGCTTCCATCTTGGTCCAGTGTGGGACAAGTCAGCATGATATGTCTACCTACCAGTGATTTGGAAGTGGACAGTGCAATGACTGACACATGCATCTTAGTGCGAGGGTGTAATCAGTCTTGGGGGCTGGAGCTCATGTGGGCTTGTGTGAGTTGTTGTGCAAGCGTCCCACCCCCACACACCCCGACCTGTGAGATGTGGTTAGCTACCTGTTAGTTGAGTGGGTAGCATACAATGCCTGCCACATGATTCTGATTGGAGGTGGAGTGGCCCATCCTACTCAGGGGTGGGACAGCATGCATGGTGGGATTTGTGGGACAATTTGCCAGCCCCACAACACCGTCTCCGCGTGAAGATGGTGTGAGAAGTTGGCCTGGTATATGCTGTCCACTAATAATAGTGGGCACCTTGCACCAGTCCAAACAACCCCTTATTGGAGATAGGTTAAAGACAACCTTATGTGAAAGCTATCCTAGTGGTAGCTATGGAGAGCAGCCTTCAGGCTAAGTCTTGAAGGAATGTAAAGCAGCTTGTTTTACCAGTCTATAATCTCTTGAGTGACCAAATGAAAGAGGACCACACCAGGTATATATCTAAAATATGTGTATTTATTCTCAAACACACCCCTCTAGTCTCTTTATGAGGCTAGAGTTCGAAATACAGAAGTTACAAGTCAGTAAATCACAGTAATAGCACAAATACACGTTTCGGCCCTAGGGGCGTACCAAACCATATACCAAAAAAGTGGTATAAGAACCACGACTGAGCTAGACACAAGGCCTAGAGCCTGTAGAAGTGCTTGGCCCTCAAGGAACCACCCAAGGCAGTGACACAGGGGACCCACGGGGGACGCGTGCAGTGTGAGTACACAGCCGCGATCCGCCGTTGACTTCTATGGGGAATGTCGCAGTTCGAGTTTTAACAGAAAAGGACACTTAGAGGAGGACTTGGAGCCAACCCCTTTAGAACTAGGCAGTTCTCGAGACTATACCAACGGGAGCACTGGAGTACTCGTGTTACCTCACCCAGGGAAGCCGGGTGCATAGGTGTCTTTCGGGGTCGAGTTTCGTCGTCGAAAGTGTCCGGGTGGATCCAAGGGTGCATCGAAGATCTGAAGAACCTGAAAGCAGAGGGGACAGAGTCTGGGTCACTAGCCAGTGACCAGGAAGGCGATGAGCAGATGCCCACCGATGTTGGGTGCTTCAGGTAGGTTGACAGTCATCTTGACTCTTCAGCCACGAGGTCCAGGAGGCATCAACGACAACTAGGAGCTGGATTCGAGCTGTCCCACAACGTCTGTCAAGTGCTGAGGTGTCGGCGACCAGATTGGACCCAACAAACCTTGGCAACGGCAAGTCAAGTGGAAATAAAGAAAGGACTTGGGTTCAGACCAGCAAGGTCTGAGGGACTCACCCAGCAAGGGAAAGTCGGGGCACGTATGGAGCAACCAGAGAAGCTCAAGCAGAAGAAGAGTTGCCTTTGGGATGGCCCACTAGCCAATGGACTAGCGACTGCAAAGGAGCCTCGAGTGGACTCACTTGTAGCTGGCTCACAGGACACTCATGGAGTGGAGGCCAGTGATCTTCAGTGCAGTCGGTGCAGGAGGCAGGGGCTACTCGGAGCCCAAAGCACAACTTCAAGGGAGCCCAGGAAGATGATGCACTTGCAAATGTGCTCGGTGTCCAGGGGTCATGGTTCCACATTACCCACGACAGCTATGGGCCTCAGCTTCGCTGGGGACCCAGGGCAGCCTCAGGGAAGTCTGGAAATCCAACTCTGGTGATGCAAAGACTTCGGCGTTCAGCAGGAGCTTCAGTGATGCAGACCGGACAATTGCTTCTTAGGTGCCTGCCAAGCAGGGAGTCACTCCTTGACCCCAAGGGAGATTCTTCAGTCCTCTAATCTTAAAGTAGAGCATCGAAGGTCCAGGATTTGGCTTCAGAGTTTCGTCCAGGGTAATCTAAAGTCCTAATGACTGGGGTCCCATACTTATACCAAGTTAGGGAGTTGGACATACTCGGGGACCCACCTATGGGAGGGTCAGGGAAGAGGGGTGGTTACACCCATTCCCTTTGTCCAGTTTCGAGCCAGAGCAGGGGCAGGTAGCCCCTGCAACCGGTTTGAACTGGACTATGCACAGGAACACCAAATGTGGCCCAGTGCAGGACTTCAAAGCACCAGAGAGTGCTCCCGCCCAGCCCCAATACTCACTATCCTGTCTGGGGAGGTGGTTACACCTCCCTGTGACAGGAAATCTATTGTCCAGGCCTCCCATGCCGGAGTTTTGGTCAGCAGCAGGAGGCCAGACCCGTGTCTGTGGCAGCGGCATCCATTTTGTGATGCCAGGGCTTTGGAAAGTTAATACCGGGTAGGCCGGTATGTACATGTCTCTCCCTCTAGAAGGGTGGAATGCTACCCCCGCTGCCAGGATTGGCGGGGGGGGTAGTATTCCAAGATGTTTGACACCAAACATGACATGTTTCCGTGCAGCCAGTCCAAAGTTAGAATTTAACGCGAGGTTATAATGCACTTAAGAGTATAGGGTCAGGCTGCACCACAAACAGCACCAGAGGATTGACTCCGAATGCTGCAGAGGGGCCCTGCTCATGCAGGGGCACCCTCTCACATAAAAACCAAGCACTCTGCCTTCAGGATTGTTAAGGCCTGCATAGGAGTGACTTATAGGTTTATATGTGTGTGCAATGGTAGTGATATAGGTTGACTATATCACTGTAAGGGGTGCATGCACCACCTTACCCAGGCTGCAGTAGCACACCTGTGGTGTCATTTTGGCTGGCCTTCCAGGGGGGGCACAATACATGCTGCAGCCCCTGGCAGGTCCTCTGGGGTACCTATGCCCTGGGTACATAGTAAACCATATACTAGGGACTTATAAGGGCACTCCAAAATCCAATCAGAGATGTGCCTATGGCACATGGAATCCATTTTAAAGAGTAAGCAGATAAATTGGGGCCCTGAATAGCAGGGTCCCAGTCCAACTAAGTCATAAACCAGCAAAACACCAGGAAAAAAGTGGGGGCAACCATATAGTCAGATTCCACCTTCCTTCATAACCCCCCCCCAAACGAAAGGAGATAAGGCTAACCTTGGCCAGTTGAGCCTTTATTGACTAAGTGGCCATATAAGGAAGTATCTGCACTAGCATGGTTACCCCCTATCTTATGGTCCACTAAGCTATCCCTCACCCTAAGGGTATGAGAGGGTCTCCACCATGGGGAATTACTACCTGTGGTGTGCTTTGGTAAAGTACAAGGCTGATGAGGCGTCTGAGTAGGAAAGTGAGACCCTAGGGAAGTTGGTCTCAGCTTCCTCAGATCACTGGTCACCATGTATGCCTGTCTTGCCATGACTGAGTTGCACTTTGCTCTAAGTGTCAACCTTTGGCTGCCTACAGCTGGGGGTTGGGTCCCTTTGGATGGAACACTGGAGGGACATGGCAGGTTTGGAACCTTTTGGTCCCAGGTTTGCCCTTGCCTAACAGAGTCCTTCTGGGGGGGTCCCTACACAAAGGTATGGGGGATCCCTCAGTGAGTTGAGGAATTTTCACCTGGCTAGGGCTACTAGACTGGGTGCCCCTAATCTGCTGATGGGGGTTCCTCTGGACAGGGGGCCCTGTGGGGTCCACTGACCTCCCTGACCTCTGCAGCCCTGGGCTGACTGAGGCAGGGTAGAGAGGGGCAGGTTACCTGCTCCAGACTGGAGTACCACCTTGGAAGGATCCCCTGCCATCAGAGAGGTTGCCAGGCCAGGCCTGACTACCTCTGGGGCAGTTCCTTCACTAGGGGTAGGATCAGTTCCCTGAGGAGGCTGACCCATACCTATAGTCTGGGGGGAAGAAGACTTCTCTTCACCCCTTGTGCTCTCTTGTGGAGGAGAGTGGGCCATTCTTTCAGGCTCCATCACTCCAACCATTTCCTGGGGTGGGGCGGTGGCCATCACAGCCCCCCTAACTTTTTCAGGGATGCCCAGCATTCTCAGATGGGGTTGGTGTTCAACTTCAGCCCAGGCTGAAATTTCTAGATCATTGCCCATCAGGCAATCTACAGGCAAGTTTGGGGACACTGCCACTCTCTTTGGGCCTGTGACCCCTCCCCAGCTGAGATTGACTATGGCCATGGGGTGATCTGTTCTGACACCATCAATGTTGGTCACCTGGTATTTAAACTCAGGTAAAAGCTGGTGAGGGGGACTAGTTTCCCTGCCACCATGGTGACACTAGCCCCTGTGTCCCTGAATGCCACAGCTTTCTGACCATTAATCAGTGGCTCCAATCTGTACCTGCCCAACGCATTGGGACCCATGGTAAAGGTGGCAAATCCTATACCACCATCAGAGTCAGAGGAGTCTATTGAGGGGGTCCTGTCTAAACTAGGGCCCACCTCTGTTCCCTTTGCAAAAGCACCTAACTTTGTTGGTGCACTACTCCCAACTGGAGGATTACTACTGGTAGTACCAGGAGGGGTGGTAGTAGTTGTTGGAGGAACATTTTCTTTATTGCCATTCCTGGGGCAACTGGGATCAGTTTTCCAGTGGCCAGGCTTTTTACAAACATGGCAATAGGGTTTCTTTTCAGGAGAGGAAGGAGTTTGGGACCCACCCCAGAAGAGGACTTTTGGGGCCCTGTATTGGACTTATCCTTAGATTTATCCCCACCTTTCTCTTGGGACTTGGTAGAATCTTTCTTCTGGTCACCACCCTGATTCTTAGGCCTTACCATGGTTCTGACCCATTTGTCTGCCTTCTTTCCCAATTCTTGGGGAGAGGTCAGATCAGAGTCCACCAGGTACTGGTGTAAAAGCTGGTTTTGACAGTTATTAAGGATCTGCTCCCTCATAATCAAATTGTACAATCCTATAAAGTCATGCACTTTGCTGCCATGTATCCAACCTTCCAGAGCCTTAGCAGAACAATCTACAAAGTCAACCCAGTCTTGAGTCTGAGTCTTTTGGGTATCTCTGAACTTCAACCCATACTGTTCAGTGGTTAGGCCTAACCCATCAATCAGAGCACTCTTCAAGACTTTGTAATTGTCAGCATCCTCCTCTCTAACAGTGAGGAGCTTATCTCTACCTTTGTCTGCAAAGGAGAGCCACAAGATTGCTGCCCACTGCTCCTGGGGGACCCTCTGTACTTTACAGGCCCTCTCCAGTGCAGTAATCCATTTGCCCACTCTGGTAGGGAGGGACAATCTTGCTCAGGTTTCTATGGTCATAAGACCTTTCTCTACCACTAGGGAAGTTGCTGCCACCATGGGACTCTAGTCCCAACTTTCTTCTTCGTCTTTGAAGCTCTAGGGACTCCCTGTCTATAGCCAACTGTTCTTTTCTGATTGTCAACTGAGCTTCCTCATACTTGAGCAGTCTCTCTTTCCTCTCCTGGGAGGATTCCCTCATATGAGAGGAAACAGAGGTCCCTATTGAGGTGTCAGAATGGACAGACTCCTGAAAAGGAGATCTGGACCTTCTGGGCACACTCTCAACTCTTCCTGGGGGGACAAAGTGGAGGTCATTCTGATCCTCCTCCTCATCCTCAGGAGGAGCTGCATTTTCCAGGGCAGGATCATGGTCATCCTCCTGGCCAGGTTCAGAGGTCAGGTCCTGGGTATTTTCACCCCTGGCCCTCTCCTCATCCTCTGCCCCACCCTCTCTGCCTACCCCTGCAGGCCCTGTGGGTCTACTGAGATCATCCAGCAGAAGCATCTCCAGGAGATGTTGGGTGCTGGCACTTTTGCCTGTCTTCAACTTCCTAACCTTGCACAACTCTCTCAATTCCATGAATGGGAGGTTGTCATATTTGGATGGCAGGAGCCCACTGGTTCCTGGCTGTGAAGACATTACTAGTGAGGTGTGGTGTATTGCACTACCTACTCTAGTGTGGCCTACTACACTCTCTTGAGTTGTAGAAAGGGTGTGCTAGGCCCTTAACACACAACTCTAAGTTTAGTAGAACTTACTGTATACTAAGCTTGGATTATATGTACCTTAGGTACCCTTAGTGGTTTTCAGTTGATCAATTCAATTGAGATTATCTGGTAAAACAATAGCAAGCTGGAATCCCACACGCTGCACACCAATGTGAGAAGTTGGCCTGGTATATGCTGTCCACTAATTATAGTGGGCACCTTGCACCAGTCCAAACAACCACTTATTGGAGATAGGTTAAAGACAACCTTATGTGAAAGCTATCATAGTGGTAGCTATGGAGAGCAGCCTTCAGGCTAAGTCTTGAAGGAATGTAAAGCAGCTTGTTTTACCAGTCTATAGTCTCTTGAGTGACCAAATGAAAGAGGACAACACCAGGTATATATCTAAAATATATGTATTTATTCTCGAACACACCCCTCTAGTCTCTTTATGAGGCTAGATTTCGAAGTACATAAGTTACAAGTCAGTACATCACAGTAATAGCACAAATACACGTTTGGGCCCTAGGGGCGTACCAAACCATATATCAAAAAAGTGGTATAAGAACCACGACTGAGCTAGACACAAGGCCTAGAGCCTGTAGAAGTGCTTGGCCCTCAAGGAACCACCCAAGGCAGTGACACAGGGGACCCACGGGGGACGCGTGCAGTGTGAGAACACAGCCGCGAGCCGCCGTTGACTTATATGGGGAATGTCGCGGTTCGAGTTTTAAAAGAAAAGGACACTTAGAGGAGGACTTGGAGCAAACCCCTTTAGAACTAGCCAGTTCTAGAGTCTATACCCACGGGAGCACCAGAGTACTCGTGTTACCTCACCCAGGGAACCCGGGTGCATAGGTGTCTTTCGGGGTCGGGTTTCGTCGTCGTTTTCAATGGCGATCTGCTGCAAGATGCTGCTGCCGGCCAAGTCGAAAGTGTCAGGGTGGATCCAAGGGTGGATCGAAGATCTGAAGAACCTGAAAGCAGAGGGGACTGAGTCTGGGTCACTAGCCAGTGACCAGGAAGGCGATGAACAGATGCCCACCGATGTCGGGTGCTTCAGGTAGGTTGACAGTCATCTTGACTCTTCAGCCACGAGGTCCAGGAGGCGTCAACGGCAACCAGGAGCTGGATTCAAGCTGTTCCATGACGTCTGTCGAGTGCTGAGGTGTCAGTGACCGGATTGGACCCAACAATCCTTGGCAACGGCAAGTCATGTGGAAATAGAAAAAGGACTTGGGTTCAGACCAGCAAGGTCTGAGGGACTCACCCAGCAAGGATAAGTTGGGGCATGTCTGGAGCAACCAGGGAAGCCCAAGCAGAAGAAGAGTTGCCTTCGGGATGGCCCACTAGCCAACAGACTAGCGACCACGAAGGAGCCTCGAGTGGACGCACTTGTATCTGGCTCACAGGACACTCGTGGAGTGGAGGCCAGTGATCTTCGGTGCAGTCAGTGCAGGACGTGGGGGCTACTCGGAGCCCAAAGCACAACTTCGAGGGACCCCAGGAAGATGATGCACTTGCAAATGTGCTTGTTGTCTAGGGGTCATGATTCCACGTTACCCACAACAGCTACGGGCCTTAGCTTCACTGGGGACTCAGGGCAGCCTTGGGGAAGTCTGGAAATACACCTCTGGTGATGCAAAGACTTCAGCGTCCGGCAGGAGCTTCAGCAATGCAGACCGGACAATTGCTTCTTAGGTGCCTGCCAAGCAGGGGAGTCACTCCTTGACCCCAAGGGAGATTCTTCAGTCCTCTAATCTTAAAGTAGAGCGTCGAAGGTCCAGGATTCGGCTTCAGAGTTTCGACCAGGGTAATCTAAAGTCCTAAGGACTGTGGTCCCATACTTATACCAAGTTAGGGGGTTGGACATACTCTGGGGACCCACCAATGGGAGGGTCAGGGAAGAGGGGTGGTTACACCCATTCCCTTTGTCCAGTTTCGCACCAGAGCAGGGGCAGGTAGCCCCTGCAACCGGTTTGAACTGGACTATGCACAGGAACACCAAATGTGCCCCAGTGCAGGACTTCAAAGCACCAGAGAGTGCTCCCGCCCAGCCCCAATACACACTATCCTGTCTGGGGAGGTGGTTACACCTCCCTGTGACAGGAAATCTATTGTCCAGGCCTCCCCTGCCGGAGTTTCGGTCAGCAGCAGGAGGCCAGACCCATGTCTGTGGCAGCGGCATCCATTTTGTGATGCCAGGGCTTTGGAAAGTTAATACCGGGTAGGCTGGTATGTACATGTCTCTCCCTCTAGAAGGGTGGAATGCTACCCCCGCTGCCAGAACTGGCGGGGTAGTATTCCAAGATGTTTGACACCAAACACGACATGTTTCCGTGCAGCCAGTCCAAAGTTAGCATTTAACGCGAGGTTATAATGCACTTAAGAGTATATGGTCAGGCTGCACCACAAACAGCACCAGAGGATTGACTCCGAATGCTGCAGAGGGGCCCTGCTCATGCAGGGCACCCTCTCACATAAAAACCAAGCACTCTGCCTTCAGGATTGTTAAGGCCTGCCATAGGAGTGACTTATAGGTTTATATGTGTGTGCAATGGTAGCCTATATCACTGTAAGGGGTGCATGCACCACCTTACCCAGGCTGCAGTAGCAGACCTGTGGTGTCATTTTGTCTGGCCTTCCAGGGGGGCACAATACATGCTGCAGCCCCTGGCAGGCCTCTGGGGTACCTATGCCCTGGGTACATAGTATACCATATACCAGGGACTTATAAGAGCACTCCAGAATCCAATTAGAGATGTGCCTAAGGCACATGGAATCCATTTTAAAGAGTAAGCAGATAAACTGGGGCCCTGAATAGCAGGGTCCCAGTCCAACTAAGTCATAAACCAGCAAAACACCAGGAAAAAAGTGGGGGCAACCATATAGTCAGATTCCACCTTCCTTCATAACCCCCCAAACGAAAGGAGATAAGGCTAACCTTGGCCAGTTGAGCCTTTATTGACTAAGTGGCCATATAAGGAAGTATCTGCACTAGCATGGTTACCCCTATCTTATGGTCCACTAAGCTATCCCTCACCCTAAGGGTATGAGAGGGTCTCCACCATGGGGAATTACTACCTGTGGTGTGCTTTGGTAAAGTACAAGGCTGATGAGGTGTCTGAGTAGGAAAGTGAGACCCTAGGGAAGTTGGTCTCAGCTTCCTCAGATCACTCGTCACCATGTATGCCTGTCTTGCCATGACTGAGTTGCACTTTGCTCTAAGGGTCAACCTTTGGCTGCCTACAGCTGGGGGTTGGGTCCCTTTGGATGGAACACTGGAGGGACATGGCAGGTTTGGAACCTTTTGGTCCCAGGTTTGCCCTTGCCTAACAGAGTCCTTCTGGGGGGGTCCCTACACAAAGGTATGGGGGATCCCTCAGTGAGTTGAGGAATTTTCACCTGGCTAGGGCTACTAGACTGGGTGCCCCTAATCTGCTGATGGGGGGGTTCCTCTGGACAGGGGGCCCTGTGGGGTCCACTGACCTCCCTGACCTCTGCAGCCCTGGGCTGACTGAGGCAGGGTAGAGAGGGGCAGGTTACCTGCTCCAGACTGGGTACCACCTTGGAAGGATCCCCTGCCATCAGAGAGGTTGCCAGGCCAGGCCTGACTACCTCTGGGGCAGTTCCTTCACTAGGGGTAGGATCAGTTCCCTGAGGAGGCTGACCCTTACCTATAGTCTGGGGGGAAGAAGACTTCTCTTCACCCCTTGTGCTCTCTTGTGGAGGAGAGTGGGCCATTCTTTCAGGCTCCATCACTCCAAACATTTCCTGGGGTGGGGCGGTGGCCATCACAGCCCCCCTAACTTTTTCAGGGATGCCCAGCATTCTCAGATGGGGTTGGTGTTCAACTTCAGCCCTGTTTGCACACATGAACCCGTGAAATTCCCCCGTTATAGTTAGTTCAGCTAACTATAACTCGCGCCCCCGCAATGCACTGCTGATGACGTCACATATTACATCACTCATGACATGGTCAGTGACATCACTGATGACATCACTGATGACATCTCAAATGACATCACTGATGACATCATCCAGTGACTGTGTGTTTCTGTAAAGTTTAAATATTTTTAATATATATAGGAAAAGACGTATTGAAGAATGAGTGGGTGTGTAAGTGTTAGTATGGATGATTTAGTAGGTGCGTGACTGACTCTATAAGTGAGTGATTTAATGTATCTTACTGAATGCATTCTATTTGAAATAACTCTCTTGCCGGTTGACGTATCTTCGCAACATTTTCAAACTTTGTGGGGCGCTCCGGTCCGCTCCTACCCTGAAAGTCTCGGGGTGATTCGTCAAACGGGGGCCGAGAAAAAGGGGGTCCCAAAACGCGTTTTCCCCATTCATTTTTCCATAGGAAACTTTAGACACGGCTACAGCCCGAACTGCTGAACGGAATTACACCAAATTTGGCAAAGAGGTAGTTCTTGGTTCAGAAAGAACCCTTTTTGTTAAATGGTGTAAATCCGTTCAGTAGTTGCTGAGAAAATCAAAAGTAAAAGTACATATATATCTATGGGCACGGAGGATTCGCGCACCCTGAGCGCACCCTCCGCGCACCGTCCCGATCACGAGCTGCATGTTAATTGGCTGTCAGCTGGCTGTCAACATTCCGATTCAGGAAATGTTGGCAGCCATTTTGTCCTCGGTAGAACCGAGGGACAGAAACAAGTGCGCAAAGCGCACAAAGGGAGCAGGGTAGAAACACCCTGACCCCTAGGTCTGCTCAGGGGGTCCCATAAGGACCCCCTGGGCAGAAAAAGCATTTATTTATTTTTTTAAATCGGCAGGATGCGCTCAGGGTGCGCGGATCCTGCCGGAAGAAATCGAGCGCGGTCTCCCGCGCTTCGATGCAAATTTGCCCCCGGGTGGCCCAAGTCCCGGGGGCATGCGGAGGAGGGGGTGTAAATTGTTTATATGGGGGCCTCTAAGGCCCCCAAGCCCCGAGGACCGCCACCCCCGGGGCTTAATTTAAAAAATGGTGCGGGAGTGCTCTCCTGCCCTCCCGCAGCCCCGGGGACCGCCACCCCCGGGGCTTCTTTTTAAATTTAAAATAATGTGTGGGGGGCTCCAGCCCCACATGCCCGAGGACCACCACCTCCCGGGGCACATAGAAAATAAATGTGGGGGTCCGTTACGGACCCCGAGCCCCGGGACCACCACCTCCCCGGGGCTGTGCAATTCAAGGGGAGGGGGCCGCGCGGCCCCCTCCTGGAGCCCTTGATGGCCCTGGGGACCGCCACCCCCAGGGCCGGCTCCTGCAGTGTCCCGGGGTGCCTACCCCGGGACACTGCTGTTTGCAATGACAGGACGGGAGCCTCGCGGCTCCCGTCCTGTCATTGCAAACTTGCTTGGATATTAGGCGAGAGCAGGGAGCCTGCTCTCGCTCCAATATCCAAAGCAATTAGCTTTCCACATGGGGAGCAGCATGTTAGCTGCTCCCCATGTGAAAGCAATGCCGGCTTCAGCGCAGGAGGCGGGGAGCCGGCTGGGACTGTGGGGGATTGGGGACCCCCACAGTCCCCAACCAGAGGCCAGGCCACGGGGATGGGGTCCCCGGGGCCATAAGTGGCCCAGGGAGGGGGCCACGCAGCCCCCTCCCCAAATTAGTAAAAAAAAAAAAAAGTGCAAGGCCGGCCCCGGGGGATGGGGTCCTTGGGGCCTTAAATGGCCTGAGGAGGGAAGCCACTCAGCCCCCCTCCAAATAAAAAAATTGAGGGCATGCCCGGGGGATGGGGTCCCCGGGGCCAATACAGGCCCAGGAAGGGGGCCACGCGGCCCCCTTCCCGTTTTTTTTTTCATTTAAAAAAAAAATGCTCAGGCCCCGGGGATGGGGTCCCCGGGGCCAAAGTGGGCAAGGGAAGGGGGCCATGCAGCCCCCTCCCTTTAAAAAAATAAAAATTTAAAAAAACGACCGGCATCGTGCCGGAGGCCCCGCCCCTCCCTGCAGTACTCTGCAAACGCGCCCTGGCGCGTTTTAAGAAAGGAAGTAATTCCCCTTGAATACTGGGGGTCCCTGGGGGCCAACTAGCCCACCAGGAACCTCCAGTATGCGCCAGGGGCTGCGTTGCAGAGAGGTGTACAGAGGCCACGGCCCTTTTACACCTCTCTGCAACGCAGCTCTGTGGCGCTTTTTAGAAGTATATGGTGGGCTAGTTGGACTCCAGGGACCCTCAGGATTCAAGGGGACTTAATCCCCCAACTTAAAACGCGCCACGGGGCGCGTTTGCACAGTGGTGAAGGGAGGGGGCGGGGCTTCAGGTGACATGTGTCCACTGGGACATACATTCACTCACTAACACACTCTTACACACACTTACCCACCCATACAGTCTATCACAGATGCACTCTTGAAACCATCCACCCAGTGAATCACCCACTCACACATCTATGCACAGAGTCGCACACACCCCTCCCACACAAACACTCAGGCACCCATACAGATACTCAGACAACCATTCAATAACTCATATAGACACTCATGTAGCTATTCACAAACACATGCAGCCACTTACACAGCAACAGACAGACGGATACAGACATTCACCCAGTTTAGTCACTAACTCATGCATTCAGTAAGATACATTAAATCACTCACTTATAGAGTCAGTCACGCACCTACTAAATCATCCATACTAACACTTACACACCCACTCATTCTTCAATACGTCTTTTCCTATATATATTAAAAATATTTAAACTTTACAGAAACACACAGTCACTGGATGATGTCATCAGTGATGTCATTTGAGATGTCATCAGTGATGTCATCAGTGATGTCACTGACCATGTCATGAGTGATGTAATATGTGACGTCATCAGCAGTGCATTGCGGGGGCGCGAGTTATAGTTAGCTGAACTAACTATAACGGGGGAATTTCACGGGTTTTGTACGAGTGCAATGTCCAAGTAACTATAACTGTCCCTAAAACCTATTGTTTTTTCAGTGAATTTCAAAGGTTTTTTAAATGCTAATTTCTAACTATAACATATCTGAAACCTATGGTTTTTTCAGTGAATATATATATATATATATATATATCAGCACCAAAGTCCCGTAGTGTCGGCACCCAACAAGGAACACACGGGCACAGACCACAGCAGCAGATGTCATCAAAAGTTTATTTCATGCCGAAGATGGTCCACATTACGCGTTTCGGCCGCCGACCTGCGGCCTTGATCACATAAATATATATATATGTATATGTATATGTATTACCTACTGGCAGTAGCCAGTAGGTAGTTATAGTTAGGACCAAAGTTTCCATAGGAAAAGCGTTTTTTTGGTCAATAACATTGGCACCGCTTGACGAATCTTCACAAAATTTCTCTTTTTAGTTCAGCTGCTGTGTTGAAAGTTTCAGGGTGATTTGTCAAGGAGGGCTGAGAAAAAATGGGGGTCTCAAAACTCGTTTTCCCCAAGTTATGTCTATGGGGAATTTTCATTTTTTGAACACGACTACAGCCTGAACCGCTGAACGGAATTAAACCAATTTTGACAGAAAGCTAGATATTGGTTTCAGAAAGTGTGCTTTTTGTGATTTGGTGTAAATCTGTTCAGTTGTTTCAGAGATATTTAGGTTTAAAAATATAGATATCTGGAAGCCCAAAATCCTGCTGAAATCCTACTGAAATGTGATTGGCTGCCAACACTTCAACCAGGAAGTGTTGGTACCCATCTTGGGACTGATATACATGATAACACCCCATTGAAATGCATTGTAGTGAATGGCACCAATATACATGATCGCACCCCTTTGAAATGCATTGTAGTGAATGCCAGGTTTTGAGGGCCACAAAAAGGAGAACGCATAAAGGGTTATAACATATTTTAGTTCTAATTTAAATCATTTGCTGATGGTACCATACTAATTTTAGGAATTGTGGTGTGTTCTAAGGTAATTTTACCCTGTGGAAAAGCCTTCTGCTGGGATTGCAAGAATCACATTTTCGAGACAAACTGTTTTCTCATCATTTTCTCATAGAGGTTATGGGAGATACCCCAGAAGCTAAAATGAGAGCATATTCTCTGTGAATTCAAACTACCTTTTCAGCCATATGAAAATGAAGTCTGACAGTTGATGCCCTTGTGTTCTACTGCATCCTCCCAGAGTGCTCTGAAGAACAACTAGAGTGCTAACGGTGTTGCTGATGAAAAATGTATGGCACACCTGAAGCCATGTTGATTGAATCAAACTGGTAAAACATAAAACATTTAATAAAGAAAGGAACAAAAGAAGGGTATTCCGTTTGTCATAGAAATTATAGTTAGTGCAGTAGAAAGAAAAATTAGGACACATTTTCAGTTAGTTCTCAAATATCTTCCTCTTCTATTTCATTAAAACATTCTGACATGCAGACTGAAACATGCAGACTGAAACATGCACTTTCAACACATGCACACAGGCAGACTGAAATATGCACCTTCAATACCAGCAGCAGACTGTCAGTTAACTCACTGATGATCAGCAGTTTTACTACAGTGTTGTAATGAGCAACTATAGTGCTACCATTCTGAATTTATGCCAAAGGAGTAGCACATATGAATGCAATCTTGATGGAATCAAAGTAGAAAACTTAACACATTTTCTGCTGAGGATACTGCAGTAAATGATGAAATTAGGGAGCTTTATAACAAATAAGTCTCCCAAGAGGGCTGCCGGAGAAGGAAGAGCCCAAATATAGCACAAATACCAGCCAAATGTAACCCAAGTGCAGCCCAATGACAGAAATATGCAAAATACTTAATTATTTTGTTTTTTGCAGTTTTATGTTATGTTATGTTAATTGCATTTCTTGAGCGCACGGTTACCCGAGGGTGTCCTGGCGCTGGCTACTGTCTATCTAAATTACAGAGTATGTATTGGCCTATATGGTAAACAGCCAGGTTTTCAGCCCCTTCCTAAATGTCAGCAGCTCCGTGATGTTCCTAAGGTGAAAAGGAAGCTCGTTCCATGCCCGAGCGGCACAAGTGACAAAGCTTCTATCACCCCAGCTAGCTTTTTTAGCTAGTGATATAACCACCCCTTTTGCTTCAGCGGAATGAAGAGCTCTTCTGGGATGTACCATTGAAAGCACTGTTGCAGGTAGTCTGGTCCTGTTCTGTGAAGGGCTTTGAAAACCGTACACAGGGATTTGAAATGGACCCGTTGTTTCACTGGGAGCCAATGTAGCCTTTTTATTTCTTTTTTAACAGAAACAAATGTTGGTGTCCCAGTCAGCAGTCTGGCTGCTGCATTTTGTACTAGTTGAAGCCCGTTTAGTTGTTTCCTTTGAATATTAAGGTAGAGACTATTACAATAGTCCACACGAAATAGGATTAGCGATGATATCACTATCCTTTGACAGTCCGCTGGTAGGAATGATTTTATTTTCCTTATCATTCTGAGAAGATGGAAACTGGCAGAGGTCACCGCATTACCTAGTCCCCAAAGGGAAGTTTATTGTCAACTATGACACCCACATTTTTCGCTTTCCTGGCTGGCTCAGACTTGCCCCAAAGGTATTGGAGTGCTTTACACGAGCATCAGTTACATTATACAATGAACACATTCATTTTGGTTAAGTGATTTGTCCAGAATCACAGGATGTCGAACTGACGCCGAAACTCGAACCTGGTTGCCCATTTGCAAAGTCTGCACCTCTGGCTATACACCACATCCTCTCCCTTAAGTGTAACATATAATCAAGTGTTCAACTGGATAAAAAAAACATAAAGATAGCAAATTATTTAAAAGTGCTTTGTTGCTATTTGAGAACTCAGAAAATATGTCCTAATTTTAGTTGTTTAGAGTACTAACCATAATATCTATTTGAATAAGACCCTCTCATGGAGGAGGTTGCAGAGGCATCAAGATGACCACGCTGTGCAGGCGGGAGGGCCAGTGGCAGCACAATGGACCATAGAGGGCAGTGAAAAGGGGTCAGGGGAAACAAATCAACCTGGAAAACAGAGGGCAAGGGGCAAGGGAGCAAGGCAGGAGCAGCAAGCTGACCATGGAGGTCAGTTGGGATGGGCACTGGAAGCACAACACACCATTGAGGGCAAAAGTCAGACTATAATGGAATACACAAAGACAACAGAGGGAAGGTAGGAGGGGGTTAGGGGCTGCAAGCTGACCACACAGGGCAGGTGGGAGAGGCTGTGGTAGCACATAAAACCATGCACGGCACGCGGGGGGGTTAGTGGCATCACAACGGACATGTTGGGCAAGGGGGGGCAGGAGCATGCACAAAAGACCATGGAGGACAGAAGTGAGGGATAGGAGCTGGGCACAGACAAAAGAGGGAGGGGGAAGGGACTTTACAACAGACAGCAGGGCAGACAGGAGGAACAGTTGCAGTACAACAGAGCATGGAGGGCAGAGGGGAGTGGTTGCAAAATGGATCATGGAGGACAGATGGAAGGGGATAAGGCATTAAACGTGGACAGGCAGGGTGGAGGTGGAAGGGACAGGCAGCAGCCATCTGGCCATGCTAAGCAGGTGGCAGGGGAACATAATGATGTATATTTTTAAATATCATAGATACCCCTGACAAAGGTCGAGGAGGACCGAAATGCATTGAGTGAATTTTAATGTGATGGAGGAATCGAGTTTCAGTACATGCCTGTGAATAGGCCCGGATGGCAAATTCTTGAGCAATTAAAACAGATGAAATAATGAAACTTCGTATCTTTGACGTGATGGAAAAAGATTGTTAAACCTTGGAAATAAATTGGATGAACTTTAAACATTACTGATTACGTGTATTTACTTGGATCACAAATGTGCAAAAGGTTGTGCAACTCTTCTGTGACTCGCAAACCGCGCGTCACATTTCTTGATGAAGTTATTAAATGCGCATTCGGGACGGAGCGCATTTTGAGTGTCTGCACACCAAATCTGAGAAAATGAATACAAAGGATTGAACTTAAAAACAAGGGTGTGCTTCAGTTTAACTTCAATGTAGGGGAACATAATACTCAGAGTAGATAGGAAGGTGGCAGGTCCATGGAATATGGTGGGCAGAAAGGAGGGAGCAGGGGCATGCACACGGACATCGGAGAGCAGGGGAAAGGAGAGTCTGGACAGCAAGCTAAGCACAGAGGTGAAGCAGGAGGACAATGATGCTGCTTAGAATTGGGGAACTGACAGCAGGAAGAGTGGTCAGAGACATCTAAATGGAAGGCAGTTGCAGCACATTGGACCATGAAGGGCAGGAGGGGGGCTGGTGCATGTACAACAGAGGGTAGGGGGGTGGTGGATGGGGCAACAAGCTAGCTGTTTCCGGCAGGAAGGGCAGTGACAGAACAACAGCCACACATGGCTTTAATGAGAGAGCAGGGTCATGGACATGGACAATGGATGGCAAGGAGGAGGGGGTAGGAGCAGCAAGCTAGGGTGGGGACAGCACAATGCCAGGCCAGGCCCTGCGTTCAGCCCCACTGTGCATTGTGATGGGCATCTTATTTCACGTTACAAAAACCTTCGAAATTCACTGAAAAAAGCAAAGGTCACACAAACAATATAGTTAGGAAAAAGAATTTAAAAAACCATAGAAATTCACTGAAAAAAACAAAGGTTACAGGGACATTATAGTTAGGCCCAGATTTCACTCGTACAAACCAGTGAAATTCAGTAGTTATAGTTAGCAGAGCTAACTATAACTTGCGCCCCGCAATGCACTGCTTATGACCTCACTAGCACTAACAATAATGTGGTTATATTTTATTGATAATCTCCTTTTCATCTAGGATGGCACAACAGAAGAATTTGAGGAATATTTTAACATACTGAATAACAGCTCAGAAAATCTTAAATTAACATTTAAAATCAGCCACAGTAGAGTAAATTTCCTGTACATGGAAAGTTTTGTAAACCACAACACATTACAAACTACTCTACACAGAAAAGAGACAGCAACTAATGCTATTTTACTCGCTGAAAATTTTCACCCAAAAAATATCAAGTAGAGCATCCCCTGTGGGGAGTTTCTAAGAATTCGTAGAAACTGCTAATTGGATCAGGAATTCACAAAACACAGTAATGAGGCACAAATAAGGTTTAACAACAGAAGATATCCAAAAAAAGGTGGTCAAAAAAAGGTATCAAGAAAGTAACATCAACGAAAAGATCAGAAATTCTAAATAACTCAAAAGCAAGGGAACGGAATTCAAAGAACATCATTAGATTCATAACAACATATTCTGCTGAATCAAATCGATTATCCAAGATCCTGAAAAAACACCAGGGAATATTAGAACTGGACTCGATAGTAGCTGAGATAGTTGGAGATCATCCTAACATCACATACAGAAGGGTACCTAATCTAAGAGATAAGCTTACGCACAGCCACTTTAGAATGACACATCAAAAAACATGGTTGAAAAACTGAAGGGTTTTAATCCTGCAATAAATGCAAAGCTTGTAAAATTGCAGTAAACAGGAAAGAAATGAAGATGGAAAATGGCACAATATGGAAAATAAAACAATATATAAACTTCAAAAGTAAGTTTGTAATATACGTAATTGAGAGTCCATGTCTAAAGAAATATGAGGGGAGCACGACGTGAAATGAAAAAAAGAATTCTGGAACACATCAGAGCCACATCAAATAAAGACCATAACAATACAATGGCAAAACACATGGAATTAAAACACAACAGCAACTGGGAAGGATTAAAATATTACACAATTGAACAAATTCCAGCAACAGAAAGAGGAGGCAACTGAGAGAAGCCAAAATCAACCTAGACATATTCTATCATTGAGAACTCTGAACCAGAGGGGACTCAATCAGAATGACGAACTCTATGTACATTTATTACAAAATCAAAAATAAAAATCCCTTGAAGATCCATGGAGGAAAAGAGAATGTTGCTCCACTTTTCAAGAAATAAATAAAAAACAACATCTTGAATAGATTGAATCGGAATTCTATGAACATCATAATCAAATTAATAACAAGAATCCAACGAAGATCAAAGGAGAAAATGAAAATGCTGTCCCATTGTTTAGGCAATAAATAGAAAACAACATCTTGAATTGATTGAATCAAAATAATCTCGAATGTCTGAAAATACATACAACAACTGCAAAAAGAAAAATTCAAAAGGAAAAGACAACCAACGGAAAAATTATTAATGAAGTATTAACAAATTAATTTCAAAAGGGAAGTCATAAAGAGAGTACACTGGACTTCCTTTTGTCTGGTGTTGTGGCAAAATATATATACATATATATTACCTACTGGCATTTGGCAGTAGGTTCTTATAGTTAGGACCTAGGGGCCTATTACAATGGCGGGTGGAGACACGACCGCGGTGCCGGCGGTGGCGGTAAATGCCATTTACCGCGTGCCGGTAATGGTCCTCACGCCCGCCATATTAGCATGTCTAGACAGAGCCCATTTCCCGTCTGCTGCGGTGTGACGCCGACCGCCATCAAAGTGCGCCCACCACCACGGCGGTGTGAGCCAATGAGCACTGACCACCATGCGGAATGACGTCCCGTCCGCCGAACAAATCATGATGCCGGAAACAGGGCAGCACACCGCGGCAGAGCAACCGCATAGCCAGAGACGGCGGAGACACCACAGCGGAGCAAGAAAATAGACACCCGGCCCACACCGCGATGGATCCAGCCCTACACGCCTTTCCAGTGCTGTATATGATACACCACCTGCAAGTCATTGACCGGCGCGGACGCCGCCGCAGGTGCGTACACACACAACTGTGCATGCAACACAATACACAAGTCAAGGGTTTGAAAACGGTGCATGTCCACACCAGACACCCCTGTGGGGACAGGCACACAGCCATCACTGCATCCACACATGTCCCACCTGTCACAAAAACACCTCGCCACATCCTGGTCACCCATGTTCCGCGATCATGAACAAATGTCCCGGTCTCGTCACCGCCGCGGTCAGTGTGCAGGAAAACATACACACAACGCAGAGGCCAGTGCCAGCGCCAGCCATGGCCACTGTACAAACAGCACAAAACCACTACTCAACACACAACACACTAGCCCTCCTGCACAACAACAACACAGGTGAATACACACCCTGCCCCACATCCCTAACAACTGCAGAGATAGCCACAGCAGGAGTTGTTGCACAGGAACACATACCACAGAAGGCCAGGCCCCAGCCAACACACACACACCACAACAATACCACACACATGCCAAGAACACTGAGCCCCAGCACAAAATGTACACACACACACACACACACACACATATTGATGTTCAAACAATTCACTGCACACACAGCCTACCAACTTACACAGACACACCCTACCCTGCCTCACAGCCACATACACAGACCACATGCTAGCAGCAATGGAGGACAACATACATGAAAGCTAAAGTGATGTGCCCACAAATGGGAGGACAAGGACACAACTATCAAGCATGTGTACATCACATGCAAGACAACAGACATCTGAGAACACCCACAGCCCATCAAATCACACATGGCTGCCACAGTGAGTCAACCCAAACCACAAGCACCTCAAGTCAACAACTCAGGGAGACAGCAAGGCCACCCATGTTAAGGCACAGTGATGAGAGGAAGGCCATGAAGTCAAATACTGAACAGACACACATAGGCATGCAATTACCTGACAAGAGCATCTCTGCACCACAACACACAGGCCCCATTCACACACTCCATGATTGAGAAGCACAAGTAGGATACGTCACACATCCCCCTCTCACATCAGCAGCACACAACACTCCCATGTGCACCAAATCACAATTGCAGGGCACAACAAGTACACATTCACGCACACCACTCCAGGGTGACACATGGGTGTAGTTGACAATGCAGGTGCACACATATCAACAGTCACCACAAAGTCACCCCCTTCACACCACAAACTTCTCCACCACCAAAGTGTACACTTTGGAAGTAAGGCATGGGACCAGGATTACTGACCACCACAAGATGACCGTACACATACACTGCTGGGCACACAGTAAGTAAACTCACACAGACACCATGACCCGTGCCAACCTGCATGAAAGCCTGTGCATAAACTCCCACCCTGTGCTGACATTGCCTCCAAACATGACATGTCTACACCATAGACAACATGGACAAAGAAGGATGATGACACCAAGAAATTTTCACAAACCACCTTCACTGCACCCACAAGTATAAGAGTCAGGAAGATTTGAAGTCCCTGTCACCCCTGCAAAAACATGGAAACGTGAGACAACCCATTGCCAATGTTGAAGTGCCATACTGAGCATGTGACACAGTAAACCATGCACACACAGAAACAGTTTTATTGAGAAATTACACTGACAGAACTGACAACAGGAACAACTGTCTTTATTCACACTTGTGCATAGATGGACAACAAATGTGGGCAACTGCAGGGCCAGTGGCCACTACAATGTACAGAGTAGTTACATCAGAAGCTGCACAGGCAGGGGGCAAACAGCAGTGATCAACTAGGCAAGTACAATGTGCAGATGAAGTCCATGAGAAGCTGCACAGGCAGGGGGCAAACAGCAGTGAACCACAAGGCAAGTACAATGTGCAGAGTAGTTACATCAGAAGCTACACAGGCAGGGGGCAAACAGCAGTGAGCAACAAGGCCAGTGGCCAGTCCAATGTGCAGATGAAGTCCATGAGAAGCTGCACAGGCAGCGGGCAAACAGCAGTGAACCACAAGGCAAGTACAATATGCAGAGTAGTTACATCAGAAGCTGCACAGGGAGTGTGTGCGACTATACCATGCCTAGCTCAGCAACAGAGTCATGGGGATAACAATGGGCATCACAGACACCGCTGTGGACAGACAGGTGTGTGAGGGTGACTACCACTCAGATGTGGCTGTCTGTCGGACTTGGAGGTGACTGTGTGTCGCGTTCAGTAGGAGGACTGCCCCGGGGAGTGTGAGGAACATCTGTTGAAGAGACATCTCTGGCTTGGGAAGCTGGAGGGCTGCTTGGACCAGGTGGGGTGGTGGCACGGGGATGTGGACTCATGCTGTGGTGAGACACATTGTGTGCAGGAGATTGTGGAGGGGTGCCTTTCCACTTCTTGGGGATCCTGAAAGGCTTCCCTGTCTGGGGACTAATGGGAACTGGTGTGGACACAACAGGTAACCCCACCACCAAACCTGCTCCTGGTGCTGACTCTGGGCCCCCCTCTGGGGACATGCTGGATCCAGCTGTGCGCTTCCCTGGGGCTTGCCTCCGCCCTTCCAAACCCTGTCTACTATGTTTAGCCCCTACAGTGCCCCCTTGTGCCTGCTTCACAGGGCTCGGGATGGGAGTGGAGGTTGTGGGTGGATCAGCCATAGGGCCCTCATCCAGTGTAAGCCTTGCAGGTAACACCTCCTCAGTGGGCAGGGAAACTGTCTTCTTTGCTTTGCGAGCGGTCCTTGGGATAGGAGAGTCCTTGGCGGGGGATGACTCTGAGGCCTGTGACCCTGAGGCCTGTTTCTTGCCCCTCTGGCCCTTGGTGTCACCTGACAGGCTTTTATCTCTGTGCTCTGGGGTGGTCTTAGTTTTCTGTGGGGATGGTGTCTGCGGCCTGGACCGTTTGGGCTGTTGCTGCTGCTGTGTGCTGCGTGTGCTGTATCTGGACTTTGGGGTCTGTTGAGCATTGTCACTGTTGTCAGAAGTGCACACTGACAGGGGGGTGGACAAAGGGACAGGAGCTGCTTCCTGAGAATGTGCCTGTTGCAGGGCTGCCGTCACTGTTGAGGACAATGACTGCACAGTCCGGTGTAGCCCACCCACATCCGAATGTATGCCCTCCATGAAAGCTATCACCTGGCCCAACTTTTTATCGTGGTCTAGGAAGGCATTGAGGAGAGCTGTCTGCCCCACACACAGCTGGCACAATAGCTCTACTGACTCAGCACTGAGGGCTGCAGGGCTGACATGGGCCGGGGCAGCAGTGCCTGGGTGAAGGACACTCTTCCCTTTCGACTTGTGCGAACACGGGCAGCACCAGTGGAAGTAGATGGGAGGCAGGGTACTGGATGCTGTGTGGTGGAAGAGGAGGCAGAGTCCCCGTTCCCTGTGGCCCCCAACATGGATGCATCACCGCTGGCGTCAGATGACGTAGAGCTTTGCGTCTCGGGTTGTGATTCCTCCAGCAGACTCCTGTCCCCCTCCTCGGCGCTGGTCACATCTGTGTCACTCTGCTCCGGTATGGCTGTTGCACTGGATGCCTCACCGCTGGTGTCCTTCACCTGTCCCTCAACGCACACGGGAGATGCTACAAGGGAGAGAGATGTAGTGTTAGTGGAGTGGCACCAACTGAAGTAACATGTGCAAGTAAATCACCATTCAAGAAGATGTGTTATCCACGTGGCACATCACCCTGACTAAATATACATTGCCACCTCAATTATCAACCCAACAGTGCATGTAAAGAACAAATCCAGCCATAAGTGATCCCGGTGACTCATACAGCACACCATCCTGCCTGTGGCTCACTTCAGACACAGGCACAAAAATCTCTCTGACCACACAGGGTGCAGAGGATGGCAAGGATGAACACCACAACATGGTGTCAATTACGTACATGGATGGAGCAGTAGGGGAGCACACACACACAGACCACAACATAATAGCCCACAATGGCCATTGGCGCATGCCAGCTACCATGTTGCTTGCACAGGCACAAGTACTGTAGCACATTGTCCTCAGAAGTTGTAGCAGCTGAAATCTGCTGTCAGGCATTGCACGCATTGATTGAAACACACTCAGATTAGGCACACTGCCGTCAACATCAATATGAATTCACACAGTACCCCACTGCACAAGGTACCTGAATGCCACAGCTTTGAATGCAATGGCAATGCACATTGCGCAGATCACATCAGTGAGTACAGGTGGGACAAATGCATGTCAGATGCACCCAGCACAGACGCCACTTACAATCCACTGCATCACACTACCAACTTCACATAGCTCAGAGTTTGTCCAATCTGTGGACACATGCAGCCACTCCCTGCCAAAGCCACCCGTCAACAAATACTCACCCCTAGCTTGCTGCTGATGCTCCTTCAATTGTGCATCCAACTCAGGCTGTGTTACGGCCAAGATGCGGGCCATTAGTGGTGTCATGCTGCGTCGGGCCAACCTGCCGCTCCGAGGGAGCAGCCCCAGCGCCATCTTGGCCACGTTCTTGCTCAGCCGGCAGATGTCATCCCACCTTTTATGACAGTGGCTGCGCCGCCGGTTTGACACACCCAGATCACGCACCTTGGAGGCAATGGTCCTCCACACGGCTTTACGCTGGTGGACTTTCAGCTGCAGGCATGGGAGACAAGAGGGGTAATACATCAGTGACACAGTGTACACTACCAAAATCTCTCAATACAGTGGCACGATACTCACTCATCCCAAATCAACAGATATGTGTAACAGAGCCAAGAATGCATGGCACATGGTACAACGGCATTGGAGAACCACACAGGAGGGTGGACACAGTACCTCTACATCCCATTCACATGCAGGATGCCAGCACATCAAGCAATGTGTAGTCTGCCCACATCTACTGTCCGCTGTTAGCTAGAGCAACACATAGATTAGATAGCAACACATGGTTGTTGGTGGACTCACTGTGTCCAACACTGCGCAGCCCCCAATGTCCTAGCCCTGTGAATGGCTCACTGTGTCATGGAGCTCACATACAGTGACATCAACTCTCATACACACACCCTTGTCACAAGGCTTGTCCTGTGCAATCTACAGGGCTGAGATGGCTCTTTGATGAAGATGTGTGAACAAAAGACACATGGAACACACTGTACATGCAGTGATGTGTACTTGTGGGATTGGGCGGCGACTGTGCAGGCCAGGTGGGCTGACACTGAGAGGGACATTTGGGACCCACACAGCCATTCACACAAGCAATCACTGGCCTGACTCCTGCATTACCAATTTGCTGCTTCACTGTATGGCTGACAGGACAATACATGTCCCTCAAATCTGGATGGGCATGCAGGGAAACGTGTGAAAGAGGCTACACAGCCCTTCCCCCTGGAGAAAACATGCTAGGCAGTGCATGTCAGAGCCCCACACTCACTGACACATACTGCAGCACCTCCACCTCACGTGTGCCCCCTGCACTCTCACTCACACTGTTGGAGACTTACCACGACATTAGGGGCACCATAGAGCCTTGGGTACTGTGCAAGCACCCCGTCCACCAGGACCTCCAGCTCATCGCTGGTGAAGGGACTGGCCCGGATCTTCTGTGTCCTCGACATCACTGTGGACAGGTGGCAGCAGCAGCAGGTGGAGTTCAGGGGTGGCAGGCAGCAGTCCCTGGAGGCAGCAGGAGGAGGGTGGCAGGCAGCAGTCCCTGGAGGCAGCAGCAGCAGGTGGAGGGTGGCAGGCAGCAGTCCCTGGAGGCAGTAGCAGCAGGTGGAGGCTGGCAGGCAGCAGTCCCTGGAGGCAGCAGCAGCAGGTGGAGGGTGGCAGGCAGCAGTCCCTGGAGACAGCAGCAGCAGGTGGAGGGTGGCAGGCAGCAGTCCCTGGAGGCAGCAGCAGCAGGTGAGGGGTGTCAGGCAGCAGTCCCTGGTAGCAGTGGAAATGTGGGGCACCCTCCCACACATATATAGGCCCCTGGGGCTGTGTCAGTGGACCCACGCCGCTGCAATTGGTGTAGCAGGTCAGCTATTTTTGAAATCATCCAATGTCCGCCTCCGCGGTGGCGGTGCACGCCTACCACGATTTTCAGATCCATATGAAGCAACCGCTACTGTGCGTCCTATTGGCTGCAAGGGCATGGACCATGGCGGTGACACACCGCAGGGGCCAGGCGCGCGCTACCGTGGTGGTGCATCTTTTGAATGCTTCCAATGACCGGCTCCGCGGTTGCGGAACACGCCTACTGCTATTTTCAAAATTGCATCAGGCTACCGCGAGGGTGCTTCCCATTGGCTGCCAGGGCATGGTCCAGGGCGGTGACAGTCCGCAGGGGCCAGGCGGTAGGCATCGCCATATGGGTGTCATACAGTGCCTGTAGTGACCGTGAGCTGGGTAGCGGTGCATGCCAACCGCCATTTACACATGTAGATATGGCTGAGACTACCGCAATTGTGTTTGGGGTATTGGCGGTGACAGTCCGCAGGGGCCAGGTGGTAGGCACCGCCAGATGGGTGCTATACAGTGCCTGTAGTGACCGTCAGTGGACTCGCGGAGCAGGTTTGCTGCACATATGGAGTCATCCAGCTCTATCCATAGCCCAACATGAACAGTGCCCAGTGTCTCCAACATTGAAGGACCCTCATGAGGCCAACATTACGAATGGGACATTTAACTCCATGTCACCTACACATGCCATATATGTGTATGTGATAAGTTGCATTGACACATACACACGCACATGTCACATGTGATGTGTAAGGGCATGTAGACTGTACAGTTTTTGTGTTGCATAGCATATGTAGATAATGGTCAATGTGTGTAGGTGCAATGTAATGCACAATGCTGTCTCATTGTGTGAACTAGGGGCATCATTGAATGTCACATTGTCTACTGCACATGCACACACATGTTCACCACGCTCAGCCTGTGGTCAGTGTGTACTTGATGTGTGCCATGTGCAACCTGTGTTGGGAGGTGTATCATGGACAGCAGCACAGTGTGCTAGGGTAGTATTGTAGTTTGACACATATGCTGGGGGTAATACTCACAGGTGTGCGCACACATGTGGTTCCATATCCCACTGTGCATGCCAATGAGCAGGAGGTGTGCACAGATCATTGCTGCGGGTAAGGGGACAAGTGTACGAGTAGTGTGCCTGATGTGTATGACTTGTGCAGTGCTCTGTTGGTTGATGGTGCAATCTGTAACATTTGGCAATGTGTCTGTAGAAATGTGAAATGTCCTGTACATCTCATGGTGTATTTCATTGACATATGTGCACTTTCATCTGACCTAGGAGGAGGCCCAATATCCATCATCCTTTCACAGTGCTGGCTGACATGGAGAATGAAGAGATCATCCGCAAATTCAGGCTGGATAGAGTTTCCCTACAAAACCTATATGCCATGTTGGAGCCCCACCTGCAGCCACGTCGCACATATCCAACAGCTTTCACCGCGACTTCAAAGGTGATGGCGTGCCTGCATTGCTTTGTGACAGGCTCATTCTAGCACACGGTAGCAAGCGCAGGTGGGATGTCACAACCGATGTTCAGCATGGTGCTGAGGGATGTACTGTCAGCTATGATGAACTACAAGGACAGACACATTCATTTCCCCAGGGGGCAGAGTTGGTGGCTGTGAAGGGAGATTTTTATGCCCTTGGACACATCCCCCATGTCGTTGGTGCCATTGATTGCACACATGTTGGGCTTGTGCCACCACAGGCATGTGAGCAAGTTTACAGAAATAGGAAGCATTACCACTCGGTAAATGTTCAAGTGGTGTGCCAGGCGGACATGATCATCTCCCACGTGTGTGCCAAGTATCCCGGGTCAGCCCTTGATTCGCACATCATGCGCAGCAGCATCGTCCCGCAGCTGATGGCCAATCTGCTTCCTGAGCGTGCATGGCTTGTGGGTGAGTATGTATAGTGGAGTAGCGTGGTGTGTGTATGACATGCTGTCCTGTGGCATTGTGGAACATCAAGGTTAATCTGTGTTTCTCACACCCAGGTGACTCTGCATATCCTAACCGTCCGTGGTTGCTGAGCCCACTGCGGAATCCTGTGACAGCAGCTGATGTGGAATATAATGATGCCCATGGGAGGACACGGCTGCCTGGGCCGTACCGGAGGTGCCCTGATGTACTCGCCAAGGAAGGTGTGTCAGATAGTCGTGGCATGCTGCATGCTCCACAACCTGGCCATTCGCAAGGCAATACCCCTGATCCTGGATGATGATGAGCAGCCAAGGCCCCTGCCTGCAAACCAACCCGGGTCCAGTGACGAGGACAGTGGAGAGGAGGAAGGTGTCGACATGCGTCAACAGCTCATCAACCGCTACTTCACTTGAAGGTGAGTGACGATGTAGGAGGGACACATGGTCTGATGGTGTTGCAGTTGCTGTGAGGGTGTATGTGAGCTTGGTGAATGCAGCCTTGTGTTCACTCATTGCTGGTTGGCAAGGTTTGTTGGATAGGGTAGTTTAACACAGATACAGGATGTCTCTATGGCTACTGTTGCTCTGTGTAATGTGTGAAGATTGAAGTACCTTGTTGACAAGTGTTGTGTGATGTGTGTGATGCCACACCAAAACAAGTGACTCTTGTTCTAATGTTTTTCCTAGGTCCCTTCAGCCTCTCCTTGCGTACCTACATTCCATTTCCCTGGGACATTTACATCACGGTGAAGGTTGCACATCCTGTATTAAAGACGGAGCAGACACAACAACATGTGTGTAAGGTGTGTTTATTTACAATTGTGACATGTGAGGGTCAAGAAAATGTACATGGGGGAAATTTGAAGAAATGAGTTGACGGTCATGGTAGATGAGATAATTGAGTAGTCACCACAGTGATGTGGAGACCCAGTCCAACAGACAGATGCCATTCACATGGCAGTGTGGGGAAGGATAATCCAAAAGGTAAATGCAGTGGTGCAGTGGTCTGCCATCATGGCTGGCTCCGGGATTTGCCTTTGGCAGGTGCTTTGGCACGTGATGCCTCCTGGCCTTTCCTTGGATGGCCCCTTTTGCGCTTGACTGGAGGGGCTTGTGCTGCAGGGGCAGTGGTGTCTGAGGACTCACCCCCTCTGTGGACGCAGGGGAGGATGATGAACTGTCATCCTGCTGCCCATCAGGGGAGGCGGAGGTGTTGAATGTTGCGCTGGCCTGTCCCTCAGAACCGCCACTAGCTGCCCCAAGAGGTCCACAATTTGTCCCATGTGGGTGTCCATGGACCTCATCAGCAGGAGGAGCTCCCGAGAATCTTCCTCAGACCGGCCCATTCGTCCCTGGGCCTGTTCGAATGCCCCAAGGACTCTGTTGATGTGGGACAGGGCTTCCGTCCAAGGCTCAGTTCCCCTCTGCATGACCCTGCCCCTCCCACCTACACTGCTGCCACAGGCCTGTTGGCTCCCCACATTGCTCCGCTGCATCCTCTCCCTGGCCTCCTCAGTAGATGTCGTGGGGTGCTCATCACCTGGGGCAGGGAGGGTGTTGCGGGCAGCTGTGGTGGGGGTGAGGGTGGGGGTGGTGGTAGTGGTAGTGGTTGATACACAGGCCGTGACAACAGCTGTCTGGGGAAGATCATGGGTTGCAGAAGATGTGGTTGTGGGGACAATGGGTGCCTGGGACTGGTTGTGGCCAGCCACACCAGATGGGCTGACTTGGGGCTCCTCATCCAAGGAATCCAGGGAGTCCTCATCCAGTAGTCTCTGTTCCGGGGTGGGGGACTGGCTCTGCAGGTTGGTGGTGTCGTCCTCTGCAGTGAGTTCTTGGTCACCTGTGGGTCAGATGAGAAATGGTCATTGTGTTGCAACCAGCAAAGTTTCTGTTCGCACTGTTACATCAACTGTTTGTACATCCAGCAGTTGTTCACTGATCTAATTTGCAGTTACCGACATCCAGTGATGCATTACAAGCTGTTGAGGTACATGCATTACTTGTCCATATTGGGAGTTGGCAAGACATGACATGCACAATTTACATATTTTACATTGACAGGTTCATGTTGGCATCTAGTGAGTGTTAAATCATATGTGATCCAGTTACGCATGTATGTCACTTGTGCACTTGCAGCCGTTTACTCTGCACATTGGGTGAACATTGTACTTGCATCCATACCTTTGGCATGTGGTGTACATATCTGTATTTGCACTTCCAGCCATGCTTTCTTTGCTTTCATTTGGTCCTTGCTGGTCTGGACCCCTGCCATTTTCAGATGGCATGCAGTGGTGTGCAGGGTTGTGCACTGAGTTACATCTACATGTAGATCTGAATGTCACACTTTGGTTGCTGTCATGGTTTCATTTGCTTAGGTGTGTGCACACTATAGTGGCCAATGCTATCTGGGTGTGCAGTTGTGCAATGTGAGGCCTGGTGTCCTAGGCCACCATGCTTGTCGTGAAGCATATCTGGCTGCATGTAGTGGCTGGTGATATGTTCTGTTTGCTGTTTTTTGCTTGTATTTGTGAGACCTCTCTGTGTGTGTGTGAGGAAGGCTTCCATCTTGGTCCAGTGTGGGACAAGTCAGCATGATATGTCTACCTACCAGTGATTTGGAAGTGGACAGTGCAATGACTGACACATGCATCTTAGTGTGAGGGTGTAATCAGTCTTGGGGGCTGGAGCTCATGTGGGCTTGTGTGAGTTGTTGTGCAAGCGTCCCACCCCCACACACCCCGACCTGTGAGATGTGGTTAGCTACCTGTTAGTTGAGTGGGTAGCATACAATGCCTGCCACATGATTCTGATTGGAGGTGGAGTGGCCCATCCTACTCAGGGGTGGGACAGCATGCATGGTGGGATTTGTGGGACAATTTGCCAGCCCCACAACACCGTCTCCGCGTGAAGATGGTGTGAGAAGTTGGCCTGGTATATGCTGTCCACTAATAATAGTGGGCACCTTGCACCAGTCCAAACAACCCCTTATTGGAGATAGGTTAAAGACAACCTTATGTGAAAGCTATCCTAGTGGTAGCTATGGAGAGCAGCCTTCAGGCTAAGTCTTGAAGGAATGTAAAGCAGCTTGTTTTACCAGTCTATAATCTCTTGAGTGACCAAATGAAAGAGGACCACACCAGGTATATATCTAAAATATATGTATTTATTCTCAAACACACCCCTCTAGTCTCTTTATGAGGCTAGAGTTCGAAGTACAGAAGTTACAAGTCAGTAAATCACAGTAATAGCACAAATACACGTTTCGGCCCTAGGGGCGTACCAAACCATATACCAAAAAAGTGGTATAAGAACCACGACTGAGCTAGACACAAGGCCTAGAGCCTGTAGAAGTGCTTGGCCCTCAAGGAACCACCCAAGGCAGTGACACAGGGGACCCACGGGGGACGCGTGCAGTGTGAGTACACAGCCGCGAGCCGCCGTTGACTTCTATGGGGAATGTCGCGGTTCGAGTTTTAACAGAAAAGGACACTTAGAGGAGGACTTGGAGCAAACCCCTTTAGAACTAGGCAGTTCTAGAGTCTATACCCACGGGAGCACTGGAGTACTCGTGTTACCTCACCCAGGGAAGCCGGGTGCATAGGTGTCTTTCGGGGTCGAGTTTCGTCGTCGAAAGTGTCCGGGTGGATCCAAGGGTGCATCGAAGATCTGAAGAACCTGAAAGCAGAGGGGACAGAGTCTGGGTCACTAGCCAGTGACCAGGAAGGCGATGAGCAGATGCCCACCGATGTTGGGTGCTTCAGGTAGGTTGACAGTCATCTTGACTCTTCAGCCACGAGGTCCAGGAGGCATCGACGACAACTAGGAGCTGGATTCGAGCTGTCCCACAATGTCTGTCAAGTGCTGAGGTGTCGGCGATCAGATTGGACCCAACAAACCTTGGCAACGGCAAGTCAAGTGGAAATAAAGAAAGGACTTGGGTTCAGACCAGCAAGGTCTGAGGGACTCACCCAGCAAGGGAAAGTCGGGGCACGTATGGAGCAACCAGAGAAGCTCAAGCAGAAGAAGAGTTGCCTTTGGGATGGCGCACTAGCCAATGGACTAGCGACTGCAAAGGAGCCTCAAGTGGACTCACTTGTAGCTGGCTCACAGGACACTCATGGAGTGGAGGCCAGTGATCTTCAGTGCAGTCGGTGCAGGAGGCAGGGGCTACTCGGAGCCCAAAGCACAACTTCAAGGGAGCCCAGGAAGATGATGCACTTGCAAATGTGCTCGGTGTCCAGGGGTCATGGTTCCACATTACCCACGACAGCTATGGGCCTCAGCTTCGCTGGGGACCCAGGGCAGCCTCAGGGAAGTCTGGAAATCCAACTCTGGTGATGCAAAGACTTCGGCGTTCAGCAGGAGCTTCAGTGATGCAGACCGGACAATTGCTTCTTAGGTGCCTGCCAAGCAGGGGAGTCACTCCTTGACCCCAAGGGAGATTCTTCAGTCCTCTAATCTTAAAGTAGAGCATCGAAGGTCCAGGATTTGGCTTCAGAGTTTCGTCCAGGGTAATCTAAAGTCCTAATGACTGGGGTCCCATACTTATACCAAGTTAGGGAGTTGGACATACTCGGGGGACCCACCTATGGGAGGGTCAGGGAAGAGGGGTGGTTACACCCATTCCCTTTGTCCAGTTTCGAGCCAGAGCAGGGGCAGGTAGCCCCTGCAACCGGTTTGAACTGGACTATGCACAGGAACACCAAATGTGCCCCAGTGCAGGACTTCAAAGCACCAGAGAGTGCTCCCGCCCAGCCCCAATACTCACTATCCTGTCTGGGGAGGTGGTTACACCTCCCTGTGACAGGAAATCTATTGTCCAGGCCTCCCATGCCGGAGTTTTGGTCAGCAGCAGGAGGCCAGACCCGTGTCTGTGGCAGCGGCATCCATTTTGTGATGCCAGGGCTTTGGAAAGTTAATACCGGGTAGGCCGGTATGTACATGTCTCTCCCTCTAGAAGGGTGGAATGCTACCCCCGCTGCCAGGATTGGTGGGTGGGGGGTAGTATTCCAAGATGTTTGACACCAAACATGACATGTTTCCGTGCAGCCAGTCCAAAGTTAGAATTTAACGCGAGGTTATAATGCACTTAAGAATATAGGGTCAGGCTGCACCACAAACAGCACCAGAGGATTGACTCCGAATGCTGCAGAGGGGCCCTGCTCATGCAGGGGCACCCTCTCACATAAAAACCAAGCACTCTGCCTTCAGGATTGTTAAGGCCTGCATAGGAGTGACTTATAGGTTTATATGTGTGTGCAATGGTAGTGATATAGGTTGACTATATCACTGTAAGGGGTGCATGCACCACCTTACCCAGGCTGCAGTAGCACACCTGTGGTGTCATTTTGGCTGGCCTTCCAGGGGGGGCACAATACATGCTGCAGCCCCTGGCAGGCCTCTGGGGTACCTATGCCCTGGGTACATAGTAAACCATATACTAGGGACTTATAAGGGCACTCCAAAATCCAATCAGAGATGTGCCTATGGCACATGGAATCCATTTTAAAGAGTAAGCAGATAAATTGGGGCCCTGAATAGCAGGGTCCCAGTCCAACTAAGTCATAAACCAGCAAAACACCAGGAAAAAAGTGGGGGCAACCATATAGTCAGATTCCACCTTCCTTCATAACCCCCCCCAAACAAAAGGAGATAAGGCTAACCTTGGCCAGTTGAGCCTTTATTGACTAAGTGGCCATATAAGGAAGTATCTGCACTAGCATGGTTACCCCCTATCTTATGGTCCACTAAGCTATCCCTCACCCTAAGGGTATGAGAGGGTCTCCACCATGGGGAATTACTACCTGTGGTGTGCTTTGGTAAAGTACAAGGCTGATGAGGTGTCTGAGTAGGAAAGTGAGACCCTAGGGAAGTTGGTCTCAGCTTCCTCAGATCACTGGTCACCATGTATGCCTGTCTTGCCATGACTGAGTTGCACTTTGCTCTAAGGGTCAACCTTTGGCTGCCTACAGCTGGGGGTTGGGTCCCTTTGGATGGAACACTGGAGGGACATGGCAGGTTTGGAACCTTTTGGTCCCAGGTTTGCCCTTGCCTAACAGAGTCCTTCTGGGGGGGTCCCTACACAAAGGTATGGGGGATCCCTCAGTGAGTTGAGGAATTTTCACCTGGCTAGGGCTACTAGACTGGGTGCCCCTAATCTGCTGATGGGGGGTTCCTCTGGACAGGGGCCCTGTGGGGTCCACTGACCTCCCTGACCTCTGCAGCCCTGGGCTGACTGAGGCAGGGTAGAGAGGGGCAGGTTACCTGCTCCAGACTGGGTACCACCTTGGAAGGATCCCCTGCCATCAGAGAGGTTGCCAGGCCAGGCCTGACTACCTCTGGGGCAGTTCCTTCACTAGGGGTAGGATCAGTTCCCTGAGGAGGCTGACCCTTACCTATAGTCTGGGGGGAAGAAGACTTCTCTTCACCCCTTGTGCTCTCTTGTGGAGGAGAGTGGGCCATTCTTTCAGGCTCCATCACTCCAAACATTTCCTGGGGTGGGGCGGTGGCCATCACAGCCCCCCTAACTTTTTCAGGGATGCCCAGCATTCTCAGATGGGGTTGGTGTTCAACTTCAGCCCAGGCTGAAATTTCTAGATCATTGCCCATCAGGCAATCTACAGGCAAGTTTGGGGACACTGCCACTCTCTTTGGGCCTGTGACCCCTCCCCAGCTGAGATTGACTATGGCCATGGGGTGATCTGTTCTGACACCATCAATGTTGGTCACCTGGTATTTAAACTCAGGTAAAAGCTGGTGAGGGGGACTAGTTTCCCTGCCACCATGGTGACACTAGCCCCTGTGTCCCTGAATGCCACAGCTTTCTGACCATTAATCAGTGGCTCCAATCTGTACCTGCCCAACGCATTGGGACCCATGGTAAAGGTGGCAAATCCTATACCACCATCAGAGTCAGAGGAGTCTATTGAGGGGGTCCTGTCTAAACTAGGGCCCACCTCTGTTCCCTTTGCAAAAGCACCTAACTTTGTTGGTGCACTACTCCCAACTGGAGGATTACTACTGGTAGTACCAGGAGGGGTGGTAGTAGTTGTTGGAGGAACATTTTCTTTATTGCCATTCCTGGGGCAACTGGGATCAGTTTTCCAGTGGCCAGGCTTTTTACAAACATGGCAATAGGGTTTCTTTTCAGGAGAGGAAGGAGTTTGGGACCCACCCCCAGAAGAGGACTTTTGGGGCCCTGTATTGGACTTATCCTTAGATTTATCCCCACCTTTCTCTCGGGACTTGGTAGAATCTTTCTTCTGGTCACCACCCTGATTCTTAGGCCTTACCATGGTTCTGACCCATTTGTCTGCCTTCTTTCCCAATTCTTGGGGAGAGGTCAGATCAGAGTCCACCAGGTACTGGTGTAAAAGCTGGTTTTGACAGTTATTAAGGATCTGCTCCCTCATAATCAAATTGTACAATCCTATAAAGTCATGCACTTTGCTGCCATGTATCCAACCTTCCAGAGCCTTAGCAGAACAATCTACAAAGTCAACCCAGTCTTGAGTCTGAGTCTTTTGGGTATCTCTGAACTTCAACCCATACTGTTCAGTGGTTAGGCCTAACCCATCAATCAGAGCACTCTTCAAGACTTTGTAATTGTCAGCATCCTCCTCTCTAACAGTGAGGAGCTTATCTCTACCTTTGTCTGCAAAGGAGAGCCACAAGATTGCTGCCCACTGCTCCTGGGGGACCCTCTGTACTTTACAGGCCCTCTCCAGTGCAGTAATCCATTTGCCCACTCTGGTAGGGAGGGACAATCTTGCTCAGGTTTCTTTGGTCATAAGACCTTTCCCTACCACTAGGGAAGTTGCTGCCACCATGGGACTCTAGTCCCAACTTTCTTCTTCGTCTTTGAAGCTCTAGGGACTCCCTGTCTATAGCCAACTGTTCTTTTCTGATTGTCAACTGAGCTTCCTCATACTTGAGCAGTCTCTCTTTCCTCTCCTGGGAGGATTCCCTCATATGAGAGGAAACAGAGGTCCCTATTGAGGTGTCAGAATGGACAGACTCCTGAGAAGGAGATCTGGACCTTCTGGGCACACTCTCAACTCTTCCTGGGGGGACAAAGTGGAGGTCATTCTGATCCTCCTCCTCATCCTCAGGAGGAGCTGCATTTTCCAGGGCAGGATCATGGTCATCCTCCTGGCCAGGTTCAGAGGTCAGGTCCTGGGTATTTTCACCCCTGGCCCTCTCCTTATCCTCTGCCCCACCCTCTCTGCCTACCCCTGCAGGCCCTGTGGGTCTACTGAGATCATCCAGCAGAAGCATCTCCAGGAGATGTTGGGTGCTGGCACTTTTGCCTGTCTTCAACTTCCTAACCTTGCACAACTCTCTCAATTCCATGAATGGGAGGTTGTCATATTTGGATGGCAGGAGCCCACTGGTTCCTGGCTGTGAAGACATTACTAGTGAGGTGTGGTGTATTGCACTACCTACTCTAGTGTGGCCTACTACACTCTCTTGAGTTGTAGAAAGGGTGTGCTAGGCCCTTAACACACAACTCTAAGTTTAGTAGAACTTACTGTATACTAAGCTTGGATTATATGTACCTTAGGTACCCTTAGTGGTTTTCAGTTGATCAATTCAATTGAGATTATCTGGTAAAACAATAGCAAGCTGGAATCCCACACGCTGCACACCAATGTGAGAAGTTGGCCTGGTATATGCTGTCCACTAATTATAGTGGGCACCTTGCACCAGTCCAAACAACCACTTATTGGAGCTAGGTTAAAGACAACCTTATGTGAAAGCTATCATAGTGGTAGCTATGGAGAGCAGCCTTCAGGCTAAGTCTTGAAGGAATGTAAAGCAGCTTGTTTTACCAGTCTATAATCTCTTGAGTGACCAAATGAAAGAGGACAACACCAGGTATATATCTAAAATATATGTATTTATTCTCGAACACACCCCTCTAGTCTCTTTATGAGGCTAGATTTCGAAGTACATAAGTTACAAGTCAGTACATCACAGTAATAGCACAAATACACGTTTGGGCCCTAGGGGCGTACCAAACCATATACCAAAAAAGTGGTATAAGAACCACGACTGAGCTAGACACAAGGCCTAGAGCCTGTAGAAGTGCTTGGCCCTCAAGGAACCACCCAAGGCAGTGACACAGGGGACCCACGGGGGACGCGTGCAGTGTGAGAACACAGCCGCGAGCCGCCGTTGACTTATATGGGGAATGTCGCGGTTCGAGTTTTAAAAGAAAAGGACACTTAGAGGAGGACTTGGAGCAAACCCCTTTAGAACTAGCCAGTTCTAGAGTCTATACCCACGGGAGCACCGGAGTACTCGTGTTACCTCACCCAGGGAACCCGGGTGCATAGGTGTCTTTCGGGGTCGGGTTTCGTCGTCGTTTTCAATGGCGATCTGCTGCAAGATGCTGCTGCCGGCCAAGTCGAAAGTGTCAGGGTGGATCCAAGGGTGGATCGAAGATCTGAAGAACCTGAAAGCAGAGGGGACTGAGTCTGGGTCACTAGCCAGTGACCAGGAAGGCGATGAACAGATGCCCACCGATGTCGGGTGCTTCAGGTAGGTTGACAGTCATCTTGACTCTTCAGCCACGAGGTCCAGGAGGCGTCAACGGCAACCAGGAGCTGGATTCAAGCTGTTCCACGACGTTTGTCGAGTGCTGAGGTGTCGGTGACCAGATTGGACCCAACAAGCCTTGGCAACGGCAAGTCATGTGGAAATAGAAAAAGGATTTGGGTTCAGACCAGCAAGGTCTGAGGGACTCACCCAGCAAGGATAAGTTGGGGCATGTCTGGAGCAACCAGGGAAGCCCAAGCAGAAGAAGAGTTGCCTTCGGGATGGCCCACTAGCCAACGGACTAGTGACTGTGAAGGAGCCTCGAGTGGACGCACTTGTATCTGGCTCACAGGACACTCGTGGAGTGGAGGCCAGTGATCTTCGGTGCAGTCAGTGCAGGACATGGGGGCTACTCGGAGCCCAAAGCACAACTTCGAGGGACCCCAGGAAGATGATGCACTTGCAAATGTGCTTGTTGTCTAGGGGTCATGGTTCCACGTTACCCACAACAGCTACGGGCCTTAGCTTCACTGGGGACTCAGGGCAGCCTTGGGGAAGTCTGTAAATACACCTCTGGTGATGCAAAGACTTCAGCGTCCGGCAGGAGCTTCAGCAATGCAGACCGGACAATTGCTTCTTAGGTGCCTGCCAAGCAGGGGAGTCACTCCTTGACCCCAAGGGAGATTCTTCAGTCCTCTAATCTTAAAGTAGAGCGTCGAAGGTCCAGGATTCGGCTTCAGAGTTTCGACCAGGGTAATCTAAAGTCCTAAGGACTGGGGTCCCATACTTATACCAAGTTAGGGGGTTGGACATACTCTGGGGACCCACCAATGGGAGGGTCAGGGAAGAGGGGTGGTTACACCCATTCCCTTTGTCCAGTTTCGCACCAGAGCAGGGGCAGGTAGCCCCTGCAACCGGTTTGAACTGGACTATGCACAGGAACACCAAATGTGCCCCAGTGCAGGACTTCAAAGCACCAGAGAGTGCTCCCGCCCAGCCCCAATACACACTATCCTGTCTGGGGAGGTGGTTACAGGAAATCTATTGTCCAGGCCTCCCCTGCCGGAGTTTCGGTCAGCAGCAGGAGGCCAGACCCATGTCTGTGGCAGCGGCATCCATTTTGTGATGCCAGGGCTTTGGAAAGTTAATACCGGGTAGGCTGGTATGTACATGTCTCTCCCTCTAGAAGGGTGGAATGCTACCCCCGCTGCCAGAACTGGCGGGGGTAGTATTCCAAGATGTTTGACACCAAACACGACATGTTTCCGTGCAGCCAGTCCAAAGTTAGCATTTAACGCGAGGTTATAATGCACTTAAGAGTATATGGTCAGGCTGCACCACAAACAGCACCAGAGGATTGACTCCGAATGCTGCAGAGGGGCCCTGCTCATGCAGGGGCACCCTCTCACATAAAAACCAAGCACTCTGCCTTCAGGATTGTTAAGGCCTGCCATAGGAGTGACTTATAGGTTTATATGTGTGTGCAATGGTAGCCTATATCACTGTAAGGGGTGCATGCACCACCTTACCCAGGCTGCAGTAGCAGACCTGTGGTGTCATTTTGTCTGGCCTTCCAGGGGGGGCACAATACATGCTGCAGCCCCTGGCAGGCCTCTGGGGTACCTATGCCCTGGGTACATAGTATACCATATACCAGGGACTTATAAGAGCACTCCAGAATCCAATTAGAGATGTGCCTAAGGCACATGGAATCCATTTTAAAGAGTAAGCAGATAAACTGGGGCCCTGAATAGCAGGGTCCCAGTCCAACTAAGTCATAAACCAGCAAAACACCAGGAAAAAAGTGGGGGCAACCATATAGTCAGATTCCACCTTCCTACAGATGGCTACCTACCGGTTGAGGTGAAGGTGGGCAATGACATGGCTATGTGACTTAAGAGTCATTCTTGGGAGGAACGTGCCTGTGGTGAGCAGAAGGTGTGTGTGGGTTTTAGTACCCAAACTTTTCACATCACATTAGGGCATGGGGTGTAGCCCCACCATCACTGTTGTCCCAACTATCTGGGTGTGGGGTTCACTCCCCCAACATTTGCAGCCACATTAGGGCATGGGGTATAGCCCCCCATCAGTGTTGTCCCAAGTATCTGGGTGTGGGGTCCACTCCCCCAACATTTGAAGGCACAATAGGGCATGGGGTATAGGCTCCTTCACTGTGGTGACATACAGCAGGTTGAACATCTCACCCAGCAAACATTTCCACACTATCATGGTTTCATGGTATTTGTGGACCTGAGAACATGAGCAAAGTACTGGTGATGCAGTTGTTCCGGGGCATCCATACACTTACATGTTGTCATCAACAGTGGTGTGTGTGTAAGATACAGTCAGCCATGTGCAGACAATGTGTGCTTTTGGGGCCAGACTATACCAGCACTGTTCAGACAGACAGTGTGAGATGTGACCATTATCAATGCATACACATATTGCTGGTCCCAAGCAGACACATTTGTGCATTTTAGTCAGACAAAGTACTCTTGTTATGCAATTCAGTGCAGCACTGTGGCAGCTGGGTCTGTTGCAAGACAGTTGGGATGTGCATAGTTTAGCAGTGTAAGTCCCAGGTCCAGTGGAGTTTTTTGGTAATCTGCACTTCCACTGTTTACATTGCAACACTGTGGTATGACATGGGTGATTAGCACATTGACAACCAACCTGCCAGACACTGCTGCAGGGAAGCATGATCAGTGTTAGTGTTGCAGTGTGTGATGCCTGTCACAGTAGACACAATGTGGGTAATTTTTGCACTGAGACTTGTGCATGCTGAGTACAATACGACTGTTTAGCATGATTTGTGTAGGTGACTGTGGACAAAGTGGTATGGTGTGATGTGCGGGGGAACAAACGTCACATGCCTATGAGTGGGACAAGTGCTCCATCATGCTGAACTGTTGAAGAAGTGGTCCTGTTGTGGTGTGGGTTGTACTGCAGTGTCACCAATTACACACACCACTCCCAGTTGAAATGGTTACCTACCAGTAAGTTTGATGAGTCACATTCAATATCTGCCACATGGTTGTGGTTGTGGGGAGTGCTCCATCCTGCGCAGCTGTAGGACAAGGGGGCCTGGTGGGAGTTGTAGTGTAGACATCTAAACCACCCACACACCTCCCTGTGAGGATGGCTACCTACCTGTTAGATTAAGGTGAGCAATGCAATGGCTGCCACATGGGGGGGGTCAGGGCTCCATCTTGCGCAGCTGTAGGACAAGGGGGCCTGGTGGGAGTTGTAGTGCAGACTTCCAAACCACCCACACACCTCCCTGTGAGGATGGCTACCTACCTGTTAGGTTAAGGTGAGCAATGCAATGGCTGCCACATGGGGGCGGGGGATTAGGGCTCAATCTTGCGCAGTTGTAGGACAAGGGGGCCTGGTGGGAGTTGTAGTGCTGGCAGCATGTAAACATGTACCCATGGTGATGTTTGTAGCTACCTTTGAGGTGAACCTGAGGGACTGTTGGATTAATGTGTGAGAGATGTGTTGGTGAGAGTGTGGTACACATGACTGCATTTGTACCTAGGAGGTATAGCTTAGTAGTGGTGCAAGACAGTACATATCAGTGTGATGTTAGGCATTTGTTTGTACTTACCAGCCTCCACTCCCCCGGGTATTCCTGTGAGACTCTCTGGATGCAGTATGCCAAGCACCTTCTCCTCCCATTCAGTGAATGTTTTGAGTGGAATGGGAGGGCCACTGCCTGTCCTGTGAGCCAGCTCATGGTTCTTGGCTCTCTTCTTCTTGATCACTGCCTTCAGATCGTGCCAGCGCTTCACAATTTCATTTCTATTGCGTGGCACGGTCCCTACTGCATTTACCTTATCTACTATCCTTCTTCACATTAGCGTTCTTGTGGCTACTGGTGTCTGTTGGACCAGGTTACCAAACAATTAGGGTTCTACCCTGATTATCTCATCTACCAGGACCCTCAACTCACTCTCAGTGAATTTGGGCATTTTCTGTGGTGAAATGGTGTGTGATGTGCCAAGGTGTTTGAGGTGCAAGTGTTGAAGTGGTGGTGGTGGTGGTGATGTGTATGGTGTGTGATGTGCAAAGGGGTTAGATGTGTAGGTTTAGAAGTGGTGGTGGTGGTGATGTGTATGTGTGTTGTGCAGATTTGCCTCTCCTGTCAGCTGTGGTGTATGTCCCTTCAGTTCTGGAGTTTTGCAAAGGATTGTGGTCTGGTAGGGGGCTGGATTTATACTGGGCTATGTGGGTGTGTCAGGATGGGGTATTGGTTGCAGGTGTGGTGTGTGTGTCGTCCTGGGATTTGTAGTTTTTGAGTTTACCATGGGGGTGTGTCTTTGGGCTGTGTTAGGTGTTTTTGGGTGCATGACTTGTTTGCTTGGTGCACTTTGTGTGTATTTTTTTCGACCGCCATTTTTTTCACGGAGCGTACGCAGTGGTGGCTATGCTACGGTGCTTCCGCGGGCTCTCTCATTCCTCACTATTGTCGACCGCGGCGGTCGGAAACAGCGCTCTGCACCATGGTCATGTCGGGGATATCATAATTTCCATGGCGGTGTCTCCGCTGTGGTTGCAGTGGTTTGGGCTGTTTCCGCCACAAATCCGAACGCCGCGGACGGGTTTCAGCCTTCTCCTCACGCGACGGGCGGTTTCTCGGGTCTCCTTTCCGCCGCGGTTGGATTTTTACCGCCGTAGATCCTAATCTAGCCGTCAGTTTTCCCGCGGTAGCGGCGGGCGGTGAGTTTCCGCTACCATGGCGGTCGGGTTGCTTTTCCAACCACCATCGTAATGGCCCCCTTAGTTTCCATAAGGAAAGCATTTTTTGACTTAGCTACAACTTTGCTGTCGTTTAACCAATCTGCATGAAATTTTGCCAAAAAAGTGTCACGGTGGGGGTGATCCGTGCAGTGGGGACCGAGAATTTGGGGCATGAAATAAGGTTGAGTTTGTAATATTAATTCCCAAAGGAACCTTTAGCCACCTCTACAGCTCGAACCGCTGAACGGACTTACACCAAATTTGGCAGGGAGGTAGATCCATTCAGTAGTTTTTGAGAAATGTAAGTTTAAAATGAAAGTGATATCTCTGACAGTGGATATTTCGCAAAGGTTTTGCGATGATTTGTGAATGCACGCGCAAACGGGAATGCTCTGATTGGCTGGTCGCAACCTGAATAGAAAGTTGCGGCTGCCATTTTATCTATCAGGAATGGTTCCCGGGGCTAGAAATGCGTGTGAAAGCCCACATAAGGGATCAGGGTGGAGATACTCTGACCCCATGATTGAGAATTGGAGGTGTTAGTGACAGAAGTATGGGGCCTTAAATTGATGTTTTTTAACTGCGCACTATTCGCTTTGACGCCGCAACTGCCAGCGCGGCCCCCCATGCACCATCATGGGGACATCCTGGCTATCAACGTCGTTGTGAATATTGGTGAATCATTAATGCACATTCTTATAGAGACTCACTATAGCTAGTTGCACAGCATACTGCTTTTGTAATGTCACTGAAATGTTGTGAAAACTGCTTTTAATCTGCTAACCTCGCCGCATTTCCAGGTGGCATTTAGACGCCTCTAAGCAGAAGCTGATTGGACTTGGGGATCCAATCAGCTCACTGAGGGGCGGAGTCAGCAGGAGCTCCGTGGCTTCAAAATACTGGTGGCAGCGAAGACATGCCAGTATAGTCAGCTGCATCTTTCACTTAGCTACTCACACAGCGTACTGCTCTTTTAATGTCACTGTTATTTTGAAGTTGATGTTGTGAAAACTGCTTTTAATCTGCTAACCTCACCGCATTTCTGGGTGACATTTAGACACCTCTAAGCAGAAACTGATTGGACTTGGGGATCCACTCAGCTCACACATGGGGCAGTGTCAGCAGGAGCTCTGCGGCCTCAAAAGATTGGCGGCAGCGCAGACGCGTCGGTATAGTCAGCCGCATCTTAAACTTAGCTACTTGCACAGCATACTGCTCTTTTAATGTCACTTTTATTTTGAATTTGATGTGAAAACTGCTTTTGATCTGCTAACCTCGCTGCATTTCCGGGTGGCATTTAGACGCCTCTAAGCAGAAGCAGATTGGACTTGGAGATCCAATCAGCTCACAGAGAGGTGGAGTCAACAGGAGCTCTGTGGCCTCAAAAGACTGGCGGCAGCGCGGATGCACCAGTTTAGTCACCCGCATCTTTCACTTAGCTACTCGCACAGCATACTGCCCTTTTAGTGTCACTGTCATTTTTAATTTGATGTTGTGAAAACTGCTTTTAATCTGCTAACCTCGCCGCATTTCTGGGTGGCATTTAGACGCCTCTAAGCAGAAATTGATTGGACTTGGGGATCCAATCAGCTCACAGAGGGGTGGAGTCAGCAGGAGCTCTGTGGCCTCAATAGACTGGCAGCAGTGCGGATGCGCAGCGCATCAGGGGGTGCCCGCCACATGGTGCCCGATTTTCCCGAGCCACACCTTTCTTCAATAGGAGCCTATACATTTGTTCGGAACAGAGGCTCCCATTAAAGTCAATGGGAGTTCAACCAAATCGTATCTGGAAGCATCCGGATGCATCGTAATTGGTCGGTCGGACTCTCCCGATCCGAGTCGGTCGGAAACCATTCCCAAAATGATTCAGTTTGGAAGATTTCCAAACCGCATCGTAATCGGTCCCTTAGTTATTAAACATTGTCATATTGTTTGCATGTTAACAATATTGTTTTGGTAATTTTCTATTTTGTAAATTAGATATATCACAAAAACATAAATATGTTTAATATATATTAAATATTATACATTATATTTTGTGTTGATATAATATTTAATATATAGTTTACCTTTTTTATGTAAATATTTTCAGTATTTTTTTAAAAAAAATGTATGGTATAAAAATATATATTTAAGTTCTTTGATTTAATTTTTGTAAGTCTCCATTCTTGTCTACGGGAAATAGTCTTTTTTTCATTTTTATTACTCGCCATCTTTTTTCTGATTTTCTCGCTTTTCTTTCTATCTATTTTGTTTTTGGTTCATTTTGGAAGAGGGATCCTCGCGGTTGGGAGCTGCTTATAGTCGCTTAAGGTAAGTTTGTTTTATATTATTTTTAAGGTAATTTTAGGGTGGGGGAAGCTAGTAGGAGTGTAGTTAGAGTGGTTAGAGTGTTAAATGTAGGTTTGTTGTGTAGTATGGTGTAGTTTTGGTAGTTTAGTGTTTGGACTTTTTGTCGTGGTTTTTAAGAGTAGTATAGTGTTATAGAGTGTTAGTTATCTGGTATTTAATTGTGTTATCTTATATTCAAAGTTATAATCAATTTATGTGGGGTTGTATGTGTTTTTGTGGGAGGGTGTTGTTTTTCTATTTTAGCAGGTTTCCGGTTTTGATTCACCATTGAGGTAAAGAGGCGTTTTTTTTTTTTTTTTAAAAGGAAAATGTATTTAGTTTTATTGAAACTATTGACTTTTTTACATTTCCTTTTATTTTTCGGGTTTGTTGGAGCGGTTTTTTTTGTAACTATTTTTCAGGTATTTGAGGGTTTCATTATTGAGAGGATTGCGTCGTCGGATCCTTTTTTCTACAGATGAATTTTTTTATTTTTTTGGGGTCTTCCTATTTCCATGGATTGGTAATTTGTTGGAGATCGTATGAATTTCTAAGTTTTTGAGGACGATCTACTGCTACAAAACTGTAAGTTATTTTTAATTATTATGGGTGGGGAATGTTTTTGGTTATGATTTATTTGCTGGTTGATATTTTATTTTAATAATTATATTATGTCATATGTTTTGATGGAAATATTTATAGGTAAAATGACAGTTGGAATTATTACTGTATACAGGAGTAGTAATAGGTTGTTTGATGCTTTTGTTACTTTTTTATAGTTTATGATGTTTGGATTTTTGTGATTTTTAAAGTATAGATTTGGCTATTGTATCTAGATATTCTAATCCTTTGGTGTTTGGGTAGAGTCTAGTTTTATACTATAGGTGTTCGTACATTGTTTTTGTTTGTTTACTAACTTTAGGACCTATTTTAGTTAGGGATTGTTCTAGCCTTAATTCTTGGTAACTTTGTTCTTTTATTGATGGCTTCGATTAGTTTGTGGAGAGTTGGTTGTATTTTTCCTATTGTGATTCAATCCAACTGCCCGTCTGACTCACCGCGTGTCCCTGAATTGCAGCACCTCTGTAGGGATTATAATATCCCTTCCTTCTGGTCATTCCATGGGAGTCAACCTGCCGCAAAATGACTGGTGGAAATGGATTTGGGGGCCCGTAGCGGACCCCCCTTAATCCCTGGGACAGAGACATGTGCCCGGGGGGGCACCTATGGTACCCCCCTACATAACCCTGCACCCTGTGGCAGGCACCGCATGGTGCCTGCCATGTAGTGCAGAGTTATGTACACTCCAAACTTTTGTATTGCGGTGGGGGCTGCTGACAGCATCCCCGCCGCAATACAAAAGATAGGGAATGCGACCGTCGTGGTGACGGTCACATCATTATTTGGATTGTGAGTAGGCCGCCTCATAGGCGGCCGGTCCCAAATCCAATACGATAGCAGATGGACTGAAGTACGTCCACCATCGTAATGAGGCCCTTTGTCCTTACTTTTAATGAGACTTTTCAGGTGTATTTAACGAGTCTTTTCAGGTGTAGTCGTATATGTAGATCTTTCGCGTTGTGTTGTCTATAAGGCAAAATTTCGTCCTTCTCCAATGTTTGTCGGTTTTGAGGTAATTTTATGGTTGATTAATTGGTTACTTTTATAGTGTTACTTTAATTAGTTGCAGTTTTCTATTGGTCTTTGTTGTTGTAGTTTAATTTTATTGGTTGTAATAGCGTCTGTGTGATTATTTTGCCAGTTATAATTTAATTTGTTTAATGTTATCTGCATTTATTTAAAAGTGTCTTTTTATTTTATATTATAATATAATTAGAATATATGTCTTAATATATGTTATATATTCATTTTAAATACGTTGTATATCTATTTGTTTATATTTGATAGTGGTAATAATTATTTTATGTTTTAGAATTTGTGCATTTATTTTAATTAGATTTTTTAAGATTACTACTAAGTAGTTTGGTTTTCGTAGTAGTTTAATTAATTTATTAATGTGTATGTTGATGTTTGAAATGTGCTTTTCATTTCTTTATTTTAAGGGGTTAACAATATTTTTTTATAATGTTTAAATGTTATTTTTATGTTGAGTTAAGATGTATTTTAGGGATGTTTGCGTTGTTGATATTATGTATGTCGATATTGTTGTTGGATATGTTATTTTGAATTTTCTGATATTTTTGTGTATGATTATTTTGTAGTCGATATTTTTGCAGTCGAGAAATTTTTGGACGATATTTTTTTCTCGATATATGTGTAATTTCAATTGTGTTTATTGGTAGTCGATATTTTTGTCTACGATACTAGTGATTCGATAATTGTGTAGGTCGATATAATAGGGGTCAATATTGGGTCAGTGATCCTTATCTAGAATTGACTACCAAATGCTCTGTACTTGGGACTCCCAAAAAACCTAAATTATAGACTCCAAATGTGCAAAACCAAGCAGCAAGAATCATTTTTCAACAACCACGACACTGCGACTTTAAACCATTAATGAGGAAGTTACATTGGCTCCCAGTGACCCAACGAACCATATTCAAAACAGGCTGATTCATCTTCAAATCTCTTCATAACAAATGCCCCAAGTACATATTTACCAAAATTCAAAAATATTTACCGAAACGCAATCTTAGGTCGACTCAAATGAATCTTCTAAAGACCCTGAGATTCAAACGAAAGAGCCTGGGAGGGATTTGTTTCTCGGTTCAAGGACCTCAGGTCTGGAACTCACTTCCTACCGCAGTTAGACTTGCAGACAACTTCACGTCCTTTAGAAGAATGCTGAAAACATGGCTATTTTCTCAGGCATACAGTAGCTAAATACTTGTTTTGATGACGGCTCTGTTGACCTTTTGGTGAATGTGCACTATGTAAATGGCCTATAACATAACATAACATATTGAGATTCTGATAAATGTTTTTAGAGTTATTTATATAGGGAGTTATCTACTGTGATGGTTAGAATTATTTATATAGTTATAATTTCTTTATGTGGTGGTGGCTATTGAAATCCTACTTTTGCGATGTATCCACGGGGATTGCGATGAGTAACGTCATATCGATCTCCAGAGTTACCAAGGAAAACAGAAAATAGGTTTTAGAGATGGTTGTTCTAGAAATACACTAGAAGAACATGAGTTTGAAGTGTGCAGTGATAAATCTCCAGTGTATAGAATACTGTAATATCTGCACATATATGTGTTTTCACTTTATGAGAAAGGCACGATCGTCGCGGTTAACGACATCGTCGCGATGTCCCGAATAACCACAAAAATGAAAAATAAGTCTGAAAGATGGTTTTTGAAGACACTTAGTACAAAAATATGAGTGTAAACATGCTTTGAAGAAGTATGTATATAGTAATGTGTGTAGGGCAATGTTCAGAATGTTTTTTTTACATATTATTAGGTCTCGCCTACGTAGCGCGCATGCGCTGCATAGGAAAAAGACCTTTTGAAATCGATCCGGTTTTGCAGGCAAAAACGTGCACGCGTTGCATTGCTTTCAATACAACGCGTGCACGTTTGGCGATTCCCTTGCGGGAGCGAGCGGCACCATGTGTTGGCAATTATCACGCTCGCTCCCGCAAGGTAAACTCTGCCTGCTCTCGGCCGCACTCCCCCCCCACCCCCTACTTGCGCGAGGCGCGCTTGTTTTCTTTTCTTTTTATTCTTCATGCAGCGCTTATTCTCTCCAAAATCACGACTTTTAAGACAGCTGTATTCCATTAGGAAGCGGAGCCAATGTGTACATACTGGCCGACTCCCTCAAAACAAGAGAAATCGATAGCACACTGCTATATCGGGGTCTTCTTAGTTACTGACAGCACTTTTAAAAATTTTACGCAATTTGCTAGCATACAATTTAGTAAGTTCGTTATGTCTCCAATATTCCGTTCTTTTTTGCCGAAGTTGCTGCTTTCCAAGAACTTTGACCGATTATGAATCATCATCTCTGGGATGGTGCAAGGATCAAAAATTAGAGCAAATAGAACAAAGAAAGCAAAACTAGATTTCACGATTTTCCATCGAGTCACTTCGTCATTAACATCAAACTCGTTGGGAACCAGTGCAAAACAGTGGAAAAGTCAGTCCAGTACATCCATCAACATACGTCTTAGAGACGAGCACAGCCGTTAGCGTATAGGATCGGATAGGATTAGTGGATGCGGCTCAGTGAACAAGTTATATTTGGACTCAAACAGTTTTATCGAGCAGAGTTCTTTCCCGCTTCCTTAATATTCACATTGTACCCAAAAAAGTCTATTCAAAGGTGGACACAGTGATTCGTGGGTCATGATAATTAGTTGTGGTAACCTAGAAGAAGCTCATAGGGAAGTGCCCCTTGACAGCTGATGTATGTATGGGGGTTCTCTGATTCCCTAGGTGGTCGCTTCCCTTCGACGCTTCTCTTGTTGCTTGTAGTTTGGATAATTGACTTAGTCCGTTTCTGTCACACTAACATTTTACTCTTGGCCCTTCAGGCTTTTTTGCATCCTTCTAAAAAGGTGTTTGTGGAGTTTGTATCTCGCAAACCAGAAACCGTTGTGGTGGTGGTGTTCTGGCTGATTAGCTTATGACCGCATATCAAAACCACACTTTGGTCGGGACCTGGAAGTTTGCACCAAAGTCTCTGAGGAAGAGGCTTTTGTGTATAAATGCACTTCAAGGAGCTTTGCGTGCTGGTATTGTGACTCCTTTCCTCTGGCCAGGACCTGGAAGTTTGCACCAAACTCTGAGGAAGAGGCTTTTGTGGATAAATGCACTTCAAGGAGCCCTGTGTGCTGGTATTGTGACTCCTTTCCTCTGGTCAGGGCCTGGAAGTTTGCACCAAAGTCTGAGGAAGAGGCTTTTGTGTATAAATGCACTTGAAGGAGCCCTGTGTGCTGGTATTGAGACTCCTCTTTGCTCTGGTCATGACTTGGATCCTTGCACCAAAGTGTCTTGCTGCTTCCATAAAAAGTTGGAAAGGTGCTTCTGTATACACTGGCCTCTGTATGCTGTTATCGTGGCTCCTCTTTCCTCCTGTACACCACAGCTGCCAGTGCTCCTGCTTCTTAGCACTTTGGTCTTTGGCGTCTAAGGCTGTCAGTTTTGTCAGCAAAGATGTGCATTTGTCTAGGGAGAACAAAACCATTGTGATTGATGCATTTTACGAGCCTTTCAGATACTATTGTCCAATCCCTAAACTGGCCCACACACTTTTTTAAGGATTGATACATTGCCACTATCTGGTAGACTCTGGATCAGGGCCCCTGGGCTCTGTTGTCGCTGTTCCAGGGAAATCCAAAAATGAGTCAGGGCTTCACGCTTCTCTTGCCAGATAAAAGGCATGGTCAGCTGTCAGTGAGATGAAGTAAACGTTCAGCCCATTGGACGTGTGGCCAGTGACGCACACGCTCCCCCAGAGACAACTTCGTCTGTCATTTTCTGTTTATTATTGTGCAAAGTATCAGTTTATTTGATTCATGATCAATTAATTAAAATCATTACATGTATGGATGCATACGGTGCTGTTACATATTGAGTATTAATAAGGGATTATCAAAAGAGTATCAAATACAGTCAATAGTATTTCTAAGAATAGCACAGCACCCTATGCACAGTATTAAAATTATTTAGGAGTAAAAAGAAATGAGTACAAAAGATTTTGGCAGGTTTGTGCTGTAGAGGTAGCATCCAAGTTACTGGAAGTGAGGAGAAGGTGCAGTTAAATACCTTTTCCTATTGCACTATTGCTTAAAAATCATTGCGATCATTACAAAGGGGAACTTTATAAAAAGCAATTTGTGGTAAAAAATACACCATTACTCATAAATACCTCATCAATAAAAAGCTCAGGTTAAAAATGTCTGCAATAGATGATGGCATAGGTTTTTAGGTCTCTCTTGATGGTCAGTCTCCAGCAAGTCAGCTACAGCTTTCATAAATCTCATAAAGTAAGCTGCCAATTGTACAGAATCCCCTCTCAAACATGTCTCTAATACCCCATGGCAGGTCCGGGTGTTTAAAATGCGCCAAATTGGACAAAGCCAGAACTTTCTTAACGAGGTCAATGCCTTGCAGATACAGAGCACATAGGTCAGTGATTTCTCACTGTTGAAGCAGAGGCAACATTGCTTATCCTTCTCCTCGAGATTCCTCCGTCCGTACCAGTATGCCTTCAACGGGACTAATCCAAAGCGCAGGCCCATTAAGTGCCGCTTCATTAGCAAGTTAAGGGGTGAAGAAAGGTAGGATGGCAGAGACCCTTGGTCAGAGTTTTGCAGCCCCAGGTTTTTCACTGATTGTGCATCACATTCTGCCGATATTACATTCGCTTGTTTTGTCAGTGGCCACAACAGGGGTAGGCAACCCACTTATCCATAATGACTGTGCATCCAAGGCCTCCACGGAGGTTCAAGTTTGTTACAGGATTGCCTTTTTAATGCCCAGATATGGCTTTTTAAGGAACAATCCTGGGCTTGCTTAGCTTTCAGATAGTAAGCTACAAACCTAGCTCTTAATAACCATTGCTGTGATGTCAACCTGAATTCTGAACGAATTTAAGCATGGGAGGTACAATTCAGCAGCAGGAACACTACGCTAGCAAGATGATTGTATTCTGTCCAGCCAGGTTGCCATTCTGCCTCTGAATATCATCGCCCCATAAGCCACTGTAGGAAGGAATTTGCTGCTTATTACCTTAAGTAGGGGAAATAAGTATGGTCTGCTCATTGATTTTTTTCACCTTGTTAAAAGCCCCTTCTAAAGAATTTGCTACCTCCTGTTGGGTGGTGATGTGTGCGGCTAGGCGTCCCCTATGATCATGCCAGACACCGAGGTATTTATATGTGGTCACCACTTCTATGCTTTTCCCTCGATGAACCAGGACCCTTTTCTTGCACGTTGCCAAGTGACTATCATCACCTTTGTTTTTCCTATTTTTACTCTCAAGAGATTTACCTTATAATAACTGGTCAGTGCAGTGAAGAGTCTCTGCAGTCCCATTGGTGTTTGGTCTAGCAGTACCACGTCAGCTCCATACTGTAATGATTGGATTTTGACTCTTGCAAATTTGGGTGGAAATGCCCTTCTCACGCGCAAGGTGCTCTGGGAGACCTGCCAGGTACAAATTGAACAATAAAGGTGCCAAAATGCACCCTTGTTTTAGTCCTTTGTTAGTTTAAGGTTAACTTGTGGTGACCCATCCAGAGGTGACTCTTATTTTCACCCAAGTGTCTGAGTAGAGAGCAATGATTGCTTTTAGTAGAGTTTAGTAGAGTTTGGGAGATGCCCCAATTATTTGGTTTTTCCCTTAGTCTTGGGCATGATACACTGTCAAAGGTGGTTTGAAAGTCAATGTATCCTAAGTACAGAGCCCTTCTCTTTCCTGCTAGTGTGTCTTCTATCAAATGGGCAATGCAAATAAGATTATCTTCAATATGGCAGTCCCTTTCGAGGCCGGTTGAGTTGCGGGAATCAGCTTGCTTTCTTCTACCCAGCCTAGCAGCTCTTGGTGTAATGTGCTGGCTTAACACTTCCCTTTCACATCTAGCAGAGCAATCAGTTGATAGTTCTCAGGGCATGCTGGAGAGTCTTTTTTAGGTCTCGCCTACGCAGCGCACATGCGCTGCTTAGGAGGGCCTATAGCCGTCGCTCTGCTCATTTTCAAGCACACACTCGTGCTTGTGGCGGCAACCACCTTGCGGGAGCGAGCAGCGGCGCGCCACAAGCACGAGTGCAGTGCTTGAAAATGAGCAGACTGCTCTCCCAAGCGCGCGCACCACTCGCGGGCTCACCTCCTGCTCCCCCTCTCTCTCACAACCTCTTCACGTGGCCACTCCTCTTCCTGTATGCGACGCCCGCCGGGCCGCGCTTGTTGCCTCATGGTGGAGTTTCTGTGAAGGACAACGTACAACTGGTGGCGCCATTGTGCCCCTAAACATGGTGCATCCCTCCTGTGTCTACGATCCCGTGTTGTTCCCGGGATCGTAGACATCGGCCGATGTCCGAGTCGATTGTGGAACTTCCCCAATAACTTTTTGCCACCAGGATGCAACCTTCTGCCCGAGTACTCGGCTACTTCCCTGACGGCAGCCAATGGGAAGTCTCCTCTATGCAGGCAGTCTCCGGGCTCCCTTTGATCGTACTGTGCGCTTCAGCTTCGAGACGCTGACTGCTCGTCCCTTCTAGTTACCTTTTGTCCCCAACAGCGGGGCCGTGGGCTTATTACCACCTCAGTGATTGCGCGGACGAAATAAAAACTTGTCGCCTAAGCAGAGCCACCCCGGACTGTGTTTTTACGATTTGCTTAACTGCAGTGTTGTCCAAATGACTCCCACCGCGTTATTCATTTGCGTCGCTATATAGAGCACCAAAACATGCTGCAGGACAGAAGCGGACACTGGGTTTTGCAGCCATTTTTTGATTTCTGCTTGACTAAATTCATCTTCTTGTGCGCACTGCTTGGTTCACTGTTTCTGAATTCATGATGTATTTAATTCTGGCTGCATCCTCTTCATGGAGGAGATGTTTGCGGTTCCTCGAAGCACACAACAAGGGCACCTTCCGGAGGCCTCTCTGGGTTTCCGATGGATGATTCGGTGGGAGAAGGGCCTACGGGCTTCATTGCCTAGAAGAACCATACCCGCTCACTGTGGTCTTAGAAAAACCAGGCACTTCATAAGCACCACGCATGCACCGATCCGTGCACTTCCTATGGAACTGCTGACATCCGGGAGCCACCTTAGTATATAAATGCTGTGATAATAGTCATGCCAGAAACAGATGTGCTCCTGCTGTCCCTTGGAAGCGGCCTCCTTGCTCCAGCTGGGTGAGTTTATGTTCAAAGGCAACTCACTTCCTACTCTATTTAACAGAGACTGATGTGCGTGAAGTGAACCCACAGTGGTCTGCTCCCACCCTCCCCTTCACACTGCTCGTGAGGCACTGCTGTTCAGAAAGCTTGCTTCTCATTAAAAACAGGGTTTTGTGAGAGGAAAGAAAGAGTTAAAATGGTCTTACTAGTTTCCACGCTGTCGTACTTTTTTTTGGTGACAGCAGGGTAGAGTCAAACGGGAGGTTTCATTAGCTAGTTTACATAGTGCCACCAAGCCCCCCAGTGCTACTCTAGGTGCTTCCGAAAAACCAAACTCCTTTTTCTGTACCTCTTCAAAGTCTTTGGTTCACTTTAAACGAAAAAGAATAGGAACTTGCTGACATCCTTCAGCTCTGACTCCCTCTCCTAAAATAGTTTATGGCCAGTGGAGCCTTTTAATCGTAGACGCTGGAGACGGTAGATGCTGGCACGCATCTTGTGGTGAGTTATACAGTAATTAAGTTTGCAGTTAGCGCCTGCGAGGTGCCCTTAATAGTTGAGCACAGCTGCTCGCCTGCGTCCGCCCCCTCCCCCGCGTGTGTGCGTGTGTGCGCTAGTGTGTGTTTGGGAGTTGCCATTTCCCACAGCTCTGATCTAATTCAGACAAAACTCAATATCCGTATGACCAACCCCCACCAGCGCTCTCCCACCCGCCGACAGCCCGCTCTCTCAGGCTGTGTGCGTGTTACACATTTACATTGTCAATCTGGCAGGCTCCCCTCAAACAACCCTTGTGTCTAAGTTTACAATGTCAACCGGCCAGGATGCGGAGACTGTCTGCAGCAATAACACGCTCATGACCCGGGTCCATGTCCCTGTCGTTCATGCCCCCCTGCGCCCCCCGTCCCGCACTTTTACTTCAACAGCCTGTGTCCTGTGCCCTCGGAGCGCCGACACCAGTGATCAGTCATTTGGTTAGAAACCATTTCCCTGCTTGAATTTTACAATAGTTCCACGCATTGCGGCACCTTTATGCACGGAGTAATACAGCAGATAGCTCCCTCTCTCCAAAATATACTGACCGATTCAGCACACAAATGCCTTACTCTGCTTAAACATTTTAAATACGGGCCTCAAGGATTTTACTGACAGTCCATACGTTCTCTGTCCAGGTTCTAACAGAGTCACCTCAAATAAATTTTGTAGTCTTGCTGTCCCCATCCAAGAACTCTGCCGCTTAGTCAAAACAAGCATTGGCATAGCCAATAGGTCTCGCCTTTGGGACCTTATAAGTGTTTAGTTATGCAGCACAATATCCTTGGTGCAACAACATCAACTGTTGCATGGCTAAACACTTATAAGGTCCCAAAGGCGAGACCTATTGGCTATGCCAATGCTTGTTTTTGGTTGTGTTGGTGGCCATTAAATGCCTGCTTTTTGTTTTCGCAACTTATCTGCTGGGATCACAACGTCGCCGTGAAGATCCTCAGAAAATGGAAAAAAAAGGATCTTTTTAAAGAAAATTACCAATGTTTCAGGTACTAGGGTGGCTCTGACAAGAGCCGTTGTGTTGGTTGTGTGTATATGGCTACTAAACATAATACCGGATGCAGAGTTTCAGGGTACTTAGAAACAACATGTTGCCTTCATCTGTAAAGTACACTCCATCATTTCTATAAATTTCATGCATGTCAAAATGCAGATTGTTGTTATAGATACAGCCCACGCGATCGTCTCTGAGAAATGCAGAAATAGATTTATTAACATGTTTCCTGGCTTTGTCAATCAGTGGACAGAACTGATTTGACCACTTCCATTTCTGTCTTTGGCATATATTAGAGTAGTATGCTGCATTCAGACGGGATTGGGCCCTCATAGCCTGGAAGAGTACCATGGACTGGTTAGTTCTCATAATAAGCACAACTAAAAGACTGGCAGACACCCTGGTAATCCAAATACAGTCGAGCGAACAGGGACTTAAAACAAATGTGATTCTAGCCACATATAAACGGAAACTAGACGAAGTGAACAATGAGTTGGGGGAGTATAAGGTATATCTTATGCAGTCAAAGATCAATAAATTGCAAACAGACCTTAAGAGTTTCTCTAAAGAAAATGTCTACCCCTACACCAACGATGAGTATAGTCAACAAAAACAGGCCAACATGAAAAGAGGTACTCAATCAGGGAGGAGAGACCTGGATACCCCGTAGCAGCAGCAGCGATGGGAGTGATTATGAGTTCCCTCAACGCAGGCGAGGAAAAGTATGAGGATCCCAAAGGGGACCCCGCCCATAATATCCGGTACCCTTTCAGGGTTACCCGAACCAGAGCTTTGAATGGTATTCCCACATCAACAAGGCTTTCAGAATCCCCAATTCCCACAGCCACAATTCCCACAACCATAACCCCCTCCTTTTTTAGGCAGAGGCATGGAAAAGGGCAGAGGAAAGCAAAGAGGACAACAGAGGGTCTCATGGGGGGACCTGGACCAGTGCAAAACCAGGAGAGAGGCACAGAATCTGACACCAGGAATGAGCAGGGAGGTTCACCAGTAGTTAACCTGTCCAACTTTGCCTTGACCCCGTCACAAGAAAGAGTCTTGAACAGAGGGCTAGGTTTTGTCCCCACCAATATGCCAAATCATTTCAAAATTCACCAAGATTTCTCCTATCACCACCATCCTTCACGTTTTTAGACCTAGACGGTGGGCCTAGGAATAAATTGTTGCACAGAGACACCACTGAGCTAGTTTTATACCTTTACTGCACATTTCTTTCAGTGATCCCAAAGCATATTGAGATATAATTTATTTTTCATGTGTGTATTGTCTTCCCCTCCCTTTTGCTCCATCCCCCAGGTGTTGGTCTGCGTAGGTGTGTATTGTAGGCAAGCCCAATGATGAAGCATGTCACAATTTTATGAGTGAGTGCAGTATTTTTACACAGAGCACGTGCCACCTTTTTATCACCTCTCGCTACTCCTCCTAGAGTGTTATATATATATTAGAGTACACCAAGACACTGCGAGGGAAAAGCAAAATCAGTTCTACAAAGGTTTCTTTCATTAGGATTTCCAGGCCTACCCCAGTCAATGTGCCCAGGTCATTGCCACCACAGTGCACAATCATGAGGTGAGGATTTTGGGAATACAGAATGGATTTAACCAAAGGCAGTAACTGATGAAACTTTAACCCTCCCTAGCTAAACCAAGTAATCTGTGCATTTGGCAAACTCAAGTCTCTGTCAATACCTCTCTTTTTTGCAGCCTAGATATAGCTGCGGCCCACAATCCATACTCTAAGCATTTTGAAGTGAAGGAGCAAAAGCAGTCAGGAGAAGGCTGAAACTGAATAAGGTAGTTTTCCAAATAAAAAAACAGTTAAAATTGAGTTTTTTTTTGTAAAGATATATTTCATTGGATGCTGTCAGCATGAAAGTGAATAAAATTAGGTAGTGTGTTGGATGCCTTAGCAAGAAGTCGTATTATTGGCTGTTGTTTAAGGAAAGAAATGTAAAACAGACATTGATATGCTTTTGAATCTGTGGAGTAAAGCACACCTGCTGTATCTTATTTGGAAGCAGCATGTTCCTTCTAGAATGTGTTATGAACTTGAGACCTACTGGTTGCGCTGGGTTGCTAGGTTCACTGAGGTAAGAGTTTATTGGGGGGAAGGGTTTTAAAGAGACAGAGCATTTTTTTTTTTTTTTAAGTTGAGGAGTGATGACACAATTTAAGTAATGGCAAGATTTAATTTCCAACTCAGGACTATGTAATAAACTATTGTGTAGTATTTACATTTTTTTAAAATGAAGCTAGTTATAGGTTTGAACTCCAGTTTTTTTCACGATTTCTCCATAATGATTGCAAAAACATCACAAATACACATAGATAGGAATCTCTTTTTGAAAGAGAGGGAAAGAGTTAACAGACACTAACCATTCAGAAGAGGAGATAGTGTAGTCTAAAATGAAAGACATGGGGGCGTGACCAAGATGGCGGCGCAGTAGGACACGGATCTGTGTCCCTCCGGCGCTGCCTGATAAACGCATTGTCATCGAGCCGCATCCCGGGGCTCTCAAGCCGCGATTTCCTGTGGCGGCGGTACGGGGGTCTGACGGACGCCGGTGGATGGAGTTTGGCGCCCGTGCTGCGGCTGCACGACCTCGCGACCGCTGGGAGGTGACCGGGCCTGCAGGTTTCGCGGTGCAGAGCGGCGCGATTGCGGCCTTGCGGGACCGCAGGCCGGCTGCGAGGTGAAGGTGCAGGCACCGAAGGGCGGCCCTGCAGCACCAGACGGCATCCGGAGGCAGGAGGAGCTGATCCGGCGGTGGATGGGGCGGTGACCGGCTGGCGGAGGCCGGCGGTGTAGAGCGGCCACAGCGGATGGGCAGCGGAGGGCGGAGGCCAGAGCAGTGCTGAGGAGGATCGGTCCCGGCTCGAAGGGGGACTCCGTCGAGGATTCCTGCAGAGGTGCCGCCGGTGGGCGGGCCCGGGCACTGCAGTGAGGTGAGCCGGGACTGGGGGCTCGGATGAGCTGGGGAAAAGTGCCCTTGGCCCTGGCCTGGAGCTGCGGAGTGGAGAGCGGTGTCCGGACCCGGTGCGCTGAGGCCTAGAGTCGAGAGGCGCCAGTGTGGAGGCCCTGTCGGTCCGCGGATCGGCGGACGGCGCCAGTGGGGTTGGCCTCTGGTGGGGCCAGAAACAGTAAGAGAACTACCCGACTAGCTGTTTGGCAGAGAGGGCTAGACACTCGCCGCTGATTGCCGCTGGGACGACCCCATAGAGCGGGGAGAGTGCACACACTCGGGGCGGGCTGCTCCCCCCGCATAGTCAGGCTGGTGGAGCCCGGCGTGCGTATCTCTCGAGGCCCGGAGGTGGAGGGGGCCGGGTGGAGCAGTGACGCAAAGGCTACCGGAGGCACCATCAGCGGCCTCGAGCAGCGGGGCCGGGATTGACCGCAGGACATACCCCCCCCGGTTGACACCCTGTGACGGCGCAGCGAGGGAGGCGGCTGTGCGGCCGGAGGCCTACACGGGTCCCGTCGGAGCTGGGGGGGCTTTACGGGCGCACAGCGCTTGAACAAGGGGTGCTCGGACCGGTCAGTGCGAGGGATCCTGTCCGGCCTCCTAAGCATAGGCGGGGACGAAGAAGAGTGCGGAGGGGGGTCTAAGCGGCAGCACCACCTGCGCGACACGCATCCCCAACGGGAGAGGTATCAGCTTTGACACCCGGAGCAGAGATAGACGCGAGGCTCGATACCGGCCCGGTGGCCCACTATGGCGGCGGCGAGAGCCCGAAAGGAGAAGTCGTTAAAGGATCTCCTTCAGAAACAGCCTGGTCACTCTCTGATACCGGGCGAGAAGGGACCCACTACGATGGAGGGGGATGATTCCCCAGCGACCAAAGCTTTCATGGTGGAGCTCTTCTCGGCCATCAAGGAGGACATTCAGGAGCTCAGGTCGCAACTCACCACGGACCTCAAGGAAGTTCGCCGAGATGTGGACGACATAGGTGAGAGGGTGGCAACTTTAGAGGAGCACGATGTGGGTCGGGAAGAGGAGCTCCACCATCTGCAACAAGACATGCTGCGTCTTCGCGAACAGAACCTCGATCTCCAGGCCCATACGGAGGATCTGGAGAACCGCTCTAGGCGGAACAACGTGAGAATTAGAGCGATACCGTGGAAGGAGGAAGGGGACGATCTTCGAGCTTATGTCACCGCCTTATTCCAACAAATCCTCGGAGAGGAAGAGATCTCAGACATCCAGCTGGACCGGGTCCATAGGGTGGGCCTCCCCCGCGGTCCAAAAGCTGCTCCTCCTGATATTCTTGTGTGTGTGCACAATTTCCAACTAAAGGAGCGCATTCTCCGGAGGGCACGTGAACAACAGCCAGTTCAGTTCCGCGGGCACCAACCAGCGCTCTTTCAGGACCTGGCTGCCTCTACCCTCGTGAAACGGAGAGAATTTAAACCTGTCACCGCTTACCTCCGAGAGAAAAATATTCCTTACTCGTGGGGTCACCCCTTCCGTATAATATTTAAACACCAGGGGAAGTTGCTGCAAATCCGGTCCCTGGAGGAAGCGTTGGGGGCCCTGGGCATCGATACTACTATGGCTACAGAGGGAGCGGAGCAACCGACTAAGCGAAACGACCGCCGCACATGGGGATGGCAGCGGGTTGGCAGGCCCGCCCGGTCCAGAAGCCCGATCGAGCCGCCAGTGATCAGGAACGAGAAGCGGTGATCACCTCGCTGTCCCAGGTTACAGGGAGACCCACGACCCCATGACGGGCTTTCTTGCTGGCCCCGGGATGTGCTCAAGGGGGCGCCGGAGGGAACAGAGACGATTGTGCAGTTTGAGGTTTCCCTCTCCCCTGCGCCTGAGTGACTGCAAGAAAAGAGTCCCTGTGGACTCGATGATACCTCTGTCGCGACCCCCTGAATTTAACTACGGTGACGAACTTTTGTCATGATTATATTGTTTATGTATTTTTCGTTGATGTTGGAATGTTTGTTCTTTTTTGGGGTAGGGGTTTCTTATGGGTTTTTAAGGGGTCTCCGCATCAGTTTCCTAGTACAGATTGTCTGCTCCAGAGTACTTAGCGGTCCCGCGGGTGGCATAAATGTCCCTCAGCCGGTAGCCCACACATTGCTTGCCCCTCCTAAGCGACTACATGGGTAGAGACCTGAAAGTGGTTAGTCTGAACGTTAGAGGGCTGAATAACCCTGTGAAGCGCGCGGCAGTGCTCTCCCTACTCGATAGCACCAATAGTGATGTCTGCCTGCTGCAAGAGACCCACCTATTGTCCAAAGATACAGCGCGCATGCGCGATAGGCGATTCCCGCAGCAGTTCTGGTCCTCCGGGGCATCAAAGAAAAATGGGGTGGCGGTTCTGATTGGGGCGCACTGCCCTTGTAAGGTAATCTCGACGGTGGCCGAAATTAAGGGCAGGCTTTTGGCCATCAGACTACAATGGGGGAATCGCACCTTACTTTAGGGTCCCTTTACGCCCCTAACGAAAAGCAGGAGTCTTTCCTGCAAGCGGCCTTACCCGAGGTACTTGCTTCCCCAGATGCTGCGATCTTGGTGGGGGGAGACCTCAACCTAGTGATGGACTCGGATCTAGATAGGTCAGGGCACAGAACACATCAGGCGGGGGCGCTTTCCCCGGGAGGGAAGAGTTGGCTGGAAGATAGTGGTATGCATGATGTCTGGCGGGAGCAACACCCAGCTGAGCGCGATTACACATATTTTTCGGCAGCGCATAAAACTTACGCACGCTTGGACCATTTCCTTGCTTCATCCGCCCTTATGCCTAGTGTACGTTCATCAGAGATTGCTCCCCGCTCGCTCTCGGACCATGCCCTCATCTCCGTACTCCTCCCTGCGCAGCATACGCGAGCGTTCCCTCTGGGCTGGCGACTACGAGAGAGCTTGTTGAACTCCGAGGATGTGGTTCAGAGGATACGTGACACTATTGTACAATATTTTCAGAACAATGATGTGGGGTCTACTCCTCTTGCTGTGGTGTGGGAGGCAATGAAATTAGTGACGCGAGGAGAGTTTATTGCGGTGGCCGCGACTTACAATGCTCTGCGTAGGGAGAAGCGCGCGGAGTTGGAAGGAGCTGTGAGAGAACTAGAGGCGATACATAAACGTACCGGAGCGCCGCGGGTATGGCGCGAACTTGAAAATCGCAGACGTATGCTCAAACACTTAGATCTCGATAGGGCAGAACACGCCCTGCTGCGGCTGCGCCACAAATTCTACCTTAGCAGCGATAAGTGTGGGAAAATGCTGGCACACAGGCTACGAGCCTCGACACAGAGGTCCCTCATACAATCCGTAAGGACCCACGGTGGAGCTGAACAGACTGCTGATGACCAGATAGTGGAGGCCTTTCGTGATTTCTATCGCCGTCTCTATGCGGACCAACCCGCGGGCGCACGTGACCCACTTCCATATTTGAGCGATTGTGATATATCCCCCTCTCGCAAACAGTCTCCGAGAGTCTGGACTCAGCGATTCGGGTAGAGGAGGTGATAGGGGCTGTCTCTAGGCTAAAGTTGGCTAAGTCCCCGGGGCCGGACGGATTCTCAGCCGTCTTTTATAAAACATTTTGCGTGGAGCTGGCTCCATTTTTAACGCGGCTCTTTAACTCCTTTCTTGAGACAGGTGCTGTCACCCCATCGATGGCGGAGGCGGCGATATCCGTCATTTTGAAACCCGGGAAGGACCCCGAGACTGCGGGTCCTATCGTCCCATCTCGCTCCTGAACATTGATGCGAAACTCTTTGCGGGAGTCCTGGCGGCGCGACTGAACCCCCTTATGGCGGACACAGTGGACCCGGATCAGTCCGGTTTCATTCCCACCAGGCAGGGTGGGGATAACTCCAAGCGATTGCTGCATCTCCTTGACCAGGTGCGCCGCGCTCGGACCCCAGCCTTTTTATTATCTATAGACGCGGAGAAGGCCTTCGACCGCGTTGACTGGGAGTACTTGTTCGCGGTGCTCCGCAAGTATGGTTTAGGGGACAATTTCCTGCGCTGGATCAGGTGCCTTTACGCGGTCCCCAAGGCCTTTGTACGGGTTAATGGCTGCAGGTCAGCCCTTTTTCCCATTGAGCGGGGAACCCGTCAGGGGTGCCCCTTATCACCGCTTCTCTTTGCGCTCTACATGGAGCCATTTGCCCAGCGGATCCGGGCGAACCCCGGGGTGGTTGGACTCAAGTTTGGCGCGGATATTCACAAAATTAGCCTGTACGCGGACGACGTGATCCTCTCGCTTACCCAACCTCGGACTACGCTGCAGGCGCTATCCGAAGAGCTTGCGGCTTTCGGGACGGCCTCGGGGTTCAAGGTCAACTTCACGAAATCACAGGTCCTCAACATCTCTATACCGGCTGGGGACCTGGAGGCCCTGCAGCAGGACTTCTCGTTCCCTTGGACTACCTCCGAGGTGACCTACCTAGGAGTCAGGGTGGCGCCAACAATTGCCAAGACAATTTCCCTCAACTATGCTTTGTTGTTGGAGTCCACGACCAAGGCGCTGGACGCCTGGTCGCGTCTCCGGCTGGCCTGGTACGGGAGGGTGGCTGCAGTGAAGATGACGGTCTTGCCCCGCATCTTATACCTATTTCAGATGCTACCGCTGACCCCACCTCCGGGTAGCCTTAAAAAGCTGCAGGCTCTGATTAATAAGTTTATCTGGGAGGGTAGGAAGCCGCGGTTCTCGTTACAGCAAATGACAGCCACAAAAGAACAGAGCGGTTTAGGTCTTCCACTCATAGGGGCATACTACCAGGCGGCCTGCCTCCGATACCTAGTGGAATGGAATAGGCCGATGTCTAGCAAACATTGGAATTTCATGGACCAAACGGTGGCGGGAGCGAATATCTGGCGGGAGTTGTGGCTGCCGCGCAAACACAGAGCGTGGGGACTCTATTCCTCTCCCGTCACCTCGTCTACGCTCAGGGTCTGGGATCGACTTGCTATTGCTAGGGGATGGACTTCATTCCCATCACCTATGACCCCCATTGTGGACAACCCCGACTTTCCCCGGGTCAAGCGTCTCCGGTCTTTCAGCGGTGGCGGGAGGAGGGATGTAAGAGGGTCGGGTTCCTCTTTGACTTGGAGGGGCTGATTCCTTTTGCCCGGCTGCAGACAGACTACGCGCTCCCGGCCTCGGACGCATTCGCCTACGCGCAGGTGGCGCACTGGGTGACGAGTCTACCCAACTTCGCTCACATGTCGCGTACCCTCACTAGATTTGAAAAATGGCTGGTGAGCAAAGCGGATGATCGAAAGCTCATCTCAGAACTATATGCTATGATCATGGCACGCCCGGCAGGTCACCGTACAAAGGCTCAGGTGCGTTGGGAGACGGAATTGGGGAGACCTCTCACACCCAAGGAATGGGAGCATATTCTATACAGAGCACACCACACAGCACATAACACAGCAGGCGCGGAATCCGCCTTTAAGGTAACTTCATATTGGTACTATACACCGGCCCGGGTGCACAGCTGGGATAAGTCCAAATCAGACCTCTGCTGGTGGGGGTGTGGCGCTACTGGAACCCTAGTTCATCTACTATGGCGCTGCCCGAAATTGGTGCGCTATTGGAAAGCAGTCCTAGACGATATTGACACGGCATTTCAGATTACCCTGCCCCGCGCCCCTGAATACACTCTGTTAGGCCTTTCACATCCCAAAGCCTTCCCGCTGAAGTCTCTAAGGGGCAGACAGATTGCTATGGCGCTGCTGGCGGCGCGACAGGTGCTTTTAGCGCATTGGGGGTCGACCTCGGTGCCGGAGTTGAGGGACTGGATCCATCGCCTCTGGCAGCTCTTGGCAATGGAGCGCCTCTCGATGGGGGTAGACGGGAGGGCGGAGAGTTTGCGACGCTGTGGGCCCCCTACTTACAAATCCTCACAAAGGATATGCGGGAGGTGACATGCCCTAAATTTCTACAGATCCTCCGGCTGCTGCCGCTAGAGCCGGCAGCTGCGGTTTAGTACGGCGGGACGGAGCAACACTAGTGCACGGTACGGGCCCCGGCAGTGAGCTCTTTACAATATGTTTAAATCAGATGCGGAGACAGGGAGGGGGGAGGTGGGTGAGGGAGGTGGGTTTGTTGGGGGGTTTTGTTTGATTTATGATAAAAATGGTGGAGGATTTCTATAGGACGAGCGAAACTGCTGCCAGAGGTGAATGGTATTGCGGGGGCCGTCCTCTGGGATGTAGGCCTCAACGCTGTGTAACTGCATGTCTACCTCGCTCTGCCGGCCTTGAGATGTAGGCAGTAAGCTGTGTTTGAACCATGGTTACCCACTTAATAAAAATGATTGATTCTAAAATGAAAGACATGATTTCATTTGCTGCTTTTCTCATGATCATAGAGTGCAAAGTTGAAGAGGTTGCCATTTTATGGTTGCTTTGTATGAGAGTGGTGTACCATTCTTGTGCTTAATTTTCAGAAAACCTAACAGTGTCAAAACTATCCACAAAGAGGTAAAACAACAATATAGTCTACAAACTGATTTCATTGGTATGTACATGACTTTTTAATTCTTTATAAAAATTACACAAGAAAAGAAGATGTATATGGGAGTTTGACAAAAAAGAGTATCACAGTGATATGAAAAGATAGATCTCAGGAGTACTGTACTCACACTTAAAAGATGAGAACATGTTGTCTGCCTGTATATGAATTAGGAAGAAGTAATATTTGTTAAATATGTATTGGGAAGTGTTTTTCAATGTGTTTTTTAACTTATATGACAGCTTTGCATATGCTTAGATGGTGAGAAATGGTTCTTGTGGTTGAACATAGCTATATATATGGTGGGACTTTTGAGTTTACTTAAAGATGCAGAGGGTATATATTTTTTGGAAAGATGGCTTGAAGGTGTACATCTATTAAGAAATCACATATATGTTTACATGGTGATCTATGTTCAGTAAGGGGGATGAAAATTTCATGTATTTGGTGAGGGTAGTGTTTTTCTTTAATAGGATTAATAGTGCAGAATGAGTCAGATATATAGTCACAACTGTTATGTATCTAACAGTAATGAAGATTCTTTCATTGTCAGTCAGGGAGTAGTCAGGTACATTCATGGAATCACCCAACCACTAGTGAGGCAGTCATCAAATCAGTGATTCAGTATCCATGGAGTTATTCTATTGCCTAGACACTACACATGTACTCTTGCAATCAGGCAGGCAGAAATTATGTAGTCATTCAACTATGGAGGCACTACTTATACATTCATCTAATCACCCAGACACTAAGCATTTACTTATGCAATTAACAAGGCTGTAACTATGCAGTCATTGTTACACTTGCGCAGAAGCTGTGCAGTCATCTAAGGATACACTTACAATTGAATTATCCCGGCACTACCCATGTAGTTATCTAATCACCCAGGCACTGCTGATTAACATATTCAATTACCCAGGCACTACCCATGTAGTTATATAAACACCCAGGCACTACCTGGTCACTGAACCAAAAACACATGGGCATTACTTTCAAAGCACAGGGATGCATCATATTTACAACAATATGATGGATCCCTATGCTCTCCTCTGTGCTGGCATAGAACTGGCTGCCATGCACCAACGGAGGTACCCTTGTACCATGGTTGATTGATTTTGTGCAGGAAGGTGTTTTCCTCTTTGTATGCGTGCTGTAGAATGCAGCACACATAGAAACAGGAAAACATTAGGAGAAAGAAAAGTATTTCTCCTCGTTGCATCTCCCTACACCTCCCCTGGGGAGCACCACCCAAAGCAACACCCATGCCATGCTTCTTTCACGCATAGTGCAGCCTGAAAAGCACTTGTATTTATAAGGCCATGAAAAGCTACTCAGAGTGGCTTTATGTGGCTTTGTAAATATAGACCACCACATTACGGTGTCGGTGTGTCAAAAAAAGTGACACTTTGGAAAGTGCATGGGGCTTATAAATATGCCTTCTTGCATTGATGTTCATTTTAAAATTTACTATAGAAAGGATATATTGTTCTTACACCATGTATAAGTGAGAAGTGAGATATGCTGTAGCTGTGTTGTCAAGAGAGTGCTAACATTTTAAGAGGTAGCTAATAAAAAGGTTTTGTGTTTTGCCCTCTGTTTGTTATATATTGAGGTAAGTGCATGTAGTAAATTTTCTAGGTTCATCTGTAGATTTAAAACTGTACCATATCCTGAAAACAGTTTTTGTATTATGTGTAAGTTAGTAGTAAAGTAGTTGGTAGATTGGGTAGGGTATACATTAAAATATACTTTTTTTTACAGAACAGTATCTACTTATCTACACACAGTTACAATGCCAACAAAAGCACGGATGAAAAAGCAACAGAAGCAACTACAGTATGTTTGCAGAAATGAGTTACAAAAGGGGCAAAATGCAGAAAAAGTGGTGAAAGAAAAAAGAGCTACCCGTAAGAGGACAAAGTCATTTCTTAAAAGTATATGCACTTACTTACAAAAAATACAAAATAAAGAAACTGAAATTATGACTATGAGAAACAATAAGTGTGAACAAACTGCACATTGAAAGAACAGAAAACATTGTAAAAGGCATGATGCACCTTAACCAGGAGACAGAAGCAGTTTAAGGAAATCAGAGCCAGAATGCTTCGTAGTGGTCATAAATCTACAGAGAACTATGAAGAAGTATAGAAGAAGGAGAGAGGCACTGAAACAGAGACAACAAGTTGAGAGAATAGTTGATAAGGCCTTTGCTTTGAAGAGAAAGCTTTTCAATTTGATTCTAAAAAGAATGAAGATTCTTGACAAAATAGTATTGTGCATGAAAAGAAAAAAACAGAAGAAAAGGTTAGTGAATAGAAGTAACTTTTGTAGAGTTTTTAGTAGAGAATGGATGAATACTTCTAGTACATTAATGAAGAAAGCTATCTCCAGGATAACTGATTAGTTCATATTATTGATGAAAGCGGGCGATGTTATGAAATGAAGCATGGCAGTCCTATAGGAAAAGAGGTGATTGTACCGAGAAATATAGAAGAAGTGATTGCAGAAGAGGTACAAGGGAGGTGTAGTGAGGCCCCTGTATACAAATGGAATTGTAGTAGTATTTGTAGTATTAGTCCGCAATCCATTGATATATTAAGTAAATTCCTACGCATATTTTCAAGGCAAAGTTTAAAACACAAAATAAGTACTTTACAAGGTTTGGATCCTTGCAAGCTGAGAAAGCATACACATTTGCAGGGACACTCACTAGCTTGTTTATCAAAGAAAGTGTGCCAAACCACTTTTCATCATTTTAGGATGTTAGCTGTACACCACTCAACAATGCGAACTTTAGTTAAGAGGCTGTATTATGTGAAAAATCCTGCTTTATATTTAGGAAAAACTAATAGGGCACTTTTGCATGGTACTGTGGCAGAGGAAGAATATGTTTGTGATAATGTACAGTTTTGTTTCTTTGGTCCAGAACAGGACTGTAGGGAAATTGAAGAGTTGATAACAGGAGGAGTTGTATAACAGGACACAGGCACTACAGTTGATAGTTTTGAAAAAGAGATTACAATATTTAAGACAGTATGTGCTGAAAAAAACAGAGTATGTTTGTATATGTTTATATATGCTGTTGACGCACTCACTACAAGAATCAAACATGGACTGTTGACTTATATTTAAAAAGTGAAATAGAGAATAATGATAAGTGGCAAAAGTTTGCACTGTATTTGTTTGTAGAAGAAAGATTTCACATGACAAGTTATATGTAAGTGCTGGTAAAATAAATTAGAGGATAATAAAATGCCTGCTAAAGCTGTGCATAACAAGTTAGAACTGGTTCCCATTCCAGAAGCACTTCAAGGTTTAAATATTTATTAGTCCATTCTTATCCAAACTGTACATCCATTTCAGGTTATAGTACGTATTGAGCCAAAGACAGGCAAGTTACCCCGAACAGAGCTGCAAAGACGTCTAAAAGGTAGAGTACTGTATTTGCCATTAGATGTTAAGAAAAACATTGAAACAGTAGGGGTAGATAGAGATTTAGAGGAAGAACAAGTAATTCTCGTAAATGGTGTGCCTACCAAGAACAAGAAGATTTGGCAGGAGTTAGTAGATTTTACCAAAGTTAAAAAAGCAACTTTATATCTGGTAAAAAACAATGTTTACTATAGAAATGTGGAAAGCCTGCAATATATCACACATATGGAGGATCAGACATTTCCATCAATAGGTCAGATTGAGAAGGTAGATCAGTCCAGGACAAAAGAAATTTATGAACATTATAGCATCCACCTTTGCATTCAAAAGCGGTTATTGGTGATGCCATTGAGCTGTTTCAAATGAAGGGAGCACCATTGAGTGTGTGGGGAAAAAAGTTTAGAAGCTCAGTGTTTCCTACATCTTTTTCCTACTGGAGTAGGTGGCAGGTATGATGAGCGGCCTGTGCAAATACCTGCAGCTGAGTATAGATGTAGTAGACATTATTCAGAAGACTCTAGGTTTCATCAGTGTGTTCCTCATACATATCACCTATTATTTGAGAGTGACTTGTCTGGCCTCTCATATGCTGTGAATCATATTCTAAAAAAGGAGTTAATTTGCATAATATATCAGCAAGAGAACCTTTGGAAAAATTTCAAGGAAAAGATGAGCACTTGGAATACAATTTAATAAACCTAATAGCATGTCGGCATGGGACTAATTAATATTGGTATTGGCGTCATGGTGAACTCAAGTGCATGTTGAGGATCCTTGGAACACCTACTTGGTTCCTGATGCTGAGTTGTGCTGAATATGCTTGTGATGACCGTCTAGAATTCTTGCAGGAAGCATATTCAAATATAAAAGACATTCATCTGAAGACACCAGGAGAATTGTTCTTACTAGAGCCTGCAAATGTTTGCAGATATTCTTAATCACAGATTTCAAGCAATGATGGCTTTTATCTTGAACAAAACAAAACCTCCTCTTGGTTACGTGATGGATTTCTTTTGGCATAAAGAGTACCAAGCCAGAGGTGCTCCCCATATTCACATGCTGTTGTGGGTAAAAGATGCCCCAAAGTTTGGAACAGACAGTAATGAGTTTGTGTTGGCTATTATTGAGCAGTATGTAACTTGCTCCATCCCAAAGGAGAATAGTGACATAATTTTAAGACAACAAGTTCTACAAATCCAAAATCATAGATGCAGAAATTACTGTCAGAAAAAATACAGCGCAAAAGGGAATTTTTTTACAAAATGTCGTTTCGGATTCCCACGAACTGTCATCTCACAAGGAAGAGTCAACAGCTTTTTGTCTGCATTCAGACATACACTAACAAGGAAATCCCCAAAAAATACATACAACCTAAGAAGAACAAAGGCATCCGAGTACATTAATGGCTACAACCCTGTGATTCTGAAGATGTGGAATACAAACATGGATGTGCAGTTTGTTGCAGACAACTCAATTGCTGTTCCTCTGTATGTTGCATCTTTTATCACAAAGCCAGAGAAAACTGAGATGAAAGAGATGTGGGAGGAGATTTTAGCAGAAAAGAGTCTTACGAAGAAATTTTACAGTTTTAGTTTGAAAATGCTTTCTCACAGAGAGATAGGCTCCTATGATTGTGAAGACCAGATAAGCTCAGCTCGTTTGTTTTCTAAATCTAGAGGAGTTCTATGGGTGAGTTTAGGGCTTCCTAAGACTCGTAACAGAGTACTCAAGTATTTTCCTGAAATTCAATATCTTGCCAAATTTGAGCCACACAGTACAGATATTCTGAAGAGTAACCTGCTGAATATATACAATCCAAGAAGAAGTCATCATCTGGAAAGCATGTGTCTTTATGAAATACTTCAACATTATACTTCCAGAAGTAATGTCAGTGAAAACATAGATGTAGGAAAATTTGCTGTGGCTGGATGCAAAGGATGTTTGGTGAGACTTAACAAAGGAAATGTAATCAACCTTTGAAAGCTAAGTTGCTAAACTCCAGACAAAAGAGAGTTTTTCTATTTAGCCTTGTTACAGTTGTTTAAGCCATGGCGAACCTGAAAGTGAGCTACTTGGAGAATCTGAATGTTATGAAGCCTCATTCAACGCTGTGAAAGACAGCATTGAGTGCTCTGTGTTTCCAGTGTATCTTCAAATGTTGAAAGATGAGATTGAACAAGAAGAAACAATTGCAGCTGAAATAGCAAGAGAGAGTTCTCAGAGCAGTCAAAATTCAGCAGCTGGAAGTCAAGATCCTCTTGGACAGCCAATCATTGAAAATGAAGCTGAAATAGTTATGAATGAGGTGGAGAATGCAATGCAGCAAGTAAGAACGGAAACTGTGGATCTAGAACTACTAATACAGCAATTGAATACAGATCAGAAATACATTTTTGAAGAGGTAAAAGGTAAAGTAGTTTTCTCCATGCGAATAAAAAGTGTGCATGTTCTACATGTAAACCAGTTCTATTGTACATAAGTGGTCAAGCTGGAAATGGAAACACTTCTTGATTAAAGTACTGACAAGTTACCTACAGAAGAGAACAGATTCCAATTTGACATGTGTAGTCACTGCACCACACCAATAGGCTTAGCTGCTCATAATGTTAAAGGAGTTACCATTCATTGATAATTAATGCTGCCTGTTGAAAATGACAACAAATTACAATACAACAAATTATCTGGTGATGCTTATCATGAAATGGCAAGAGTATTAAAGAAATTAAATATACTCATTATTGATGAAGTCAGCATGGTGTCTAACCTAATGCTAGCTTTTATACATTTAAGAATGCAACAAATATTAAAAACTGACTATGATGTACTGTAGTGTAGTTCCTATTTCCCTAATAGGCTCTGCGCATTGGAATAATATACCCTATAGATTTGACATAGGACTGAGGTCAGTATGTCCCTATCGAGTATATTAAACTTAATTACTTTGTACCAGCTAACTCAGAGGCCACTAGAAACTCCTTGTAAACAAGAAGGGAGTAGTTTCTGGCAACCGCATAAACATGACAACTTTGTTTCCCTTTAGAATCGGAACACTCTCAGAATCGTGGAAACAACAGATAACTGTTTCACTCAGCTAAGCATGCATGCTTAGTTTCTTCAGAGTTACACAGAAAGAATAGACGGGCATTTCAATAAAAGGATTTATTGAACAGTCTTGTTTCTCGTGTAAGAGAGATGCGCTATTACAATCGTAAGACAGTATGCAAGATATATAAGGTACAGCGTAAGCAGTAGAAAGAAATAATACTGCGCTAGCATTATCTTTTAGCTATGACACATATATTCATATACATAAATAACATAAGCTAAAAATGTGAGTACTCCTAAGATGCTTCTCTAACTAGTTCTACCCCAGTGTACCTAGCCTAAGTGTAGTGCAAGGTAAGAAGTAGGTGATGTATTCTATAGTCTAGTATGCCAAGATTCCCTCTAGGTTCTAGTCAGCTCCATACCTTGAGAATGAGAGAGGTGGGAATCTCTTTCCGGGTCTCGAACTCTAACACCCCGCGAAGGGAGTCAGACCACTGGAAGCTGGATTCTCTGCGAGCAGGGATGACAGCGTCTCTTGTCAGTGCGTCAGGCCGGGATACGGGCTCCTCTAAAGTCGAGGTCTCCTCCTACTTGCTTGGGCAACGGAAGGTATATTTATACCTGGTAGGTGCCTTGGAATGTTAGCATTGACGTAAAGTCGGGAAGAGGAAGACGTCAGGAATGAACCCTTAAGGAATAGGGGTTCATGCATGATAAATGAGATCTTGGAGAAATCAATAGTCCTGTGCTAGGGGAACGCCCAAGAGCTTAAGGGTCTGGTTTCTAAGAACTCGTTGTGACGTTGGGGTGGACGGATGTAGGTGACCATGCCTGTATTTGGATTGCATGGCTAATGCCTAAATAAGGACTGGAATCTTATGCCTATATAAGGGCAATGCGAATTGTGCCTATATAAGGACATGTATCAGGAAAACCTATATACGGACACCTAAAGCGGAATACAACACCCACTCCACTTTCGAATGAACGATAGTACTAAATGCTAAACATGAAATACTAAACAGTAAACTGAGTACCACATGTTTCTAAAAACATTTCTAAAAGCATATTAAAATAAGTTTAAAAAAACTGTTGCTAAACATGTAACGCAATAGGTACTGTACATTTAAAGCATTTTTTCATTCTAAACATATATCGGAAATAAATGCAACATGAATGAATAAACAGAAATATATACATTAGATGAAATGGTTGACAAGTTTTCAAAAATCAAAGCCATTGCATATCATGGTACTAAATGAAATTACAGTAAAATAAGGTGACAATGTGACCCTGGAAGTATTCAAAGAAGTCCGTTCTATATGAATAGTTCTACTGTAAGCAGATTGAATTGCCATGTATTTTCAAAAATAGAGAAAAAAAACATTTTTTTAGGAAGAGTTCCAAGTTTAGTTCTGTTTTGAAAATATGGAGGCCAAATTCATTGCTTCCCCTGTACACTGTGAGCTGAATCAAAGTCAGTGTAAGGGTCTGGTGTAAACATGAAATCATCTACGGCTGTAGACAAAAGATCGTCTACCGATGTCGGTGACAGTTGGAACACCTCTTTCAGAAGGTTAACTTCACAGAGATGTGGTGCATCACCTTCAGCATAGGATGCTGCAGCAACGTTCGCGTCCATTGTTACCTGTGTGCCTGTTGATCCATCTCGTACCTCAGCAGCATCAGGAAGCGTCTGTGAGATCTCAATGAATGCTGTCATCAGGATTGGTAGCCTCTGGGGACAACACAGAGCATGGGCCGTTATCGGGCCCAGAAGAGCATCGATATCCGTTGGCATGACTGATGGGAGTGTTAGACAGATGTCTAGCACGCATTCTTCACCGCAAAGCAGGCACCGTAGAACAGGTAAGATGCAATCTTGCCAGATTGGTCTAAATGACAGAAACCATGCTGTATTAAGTTCCTGTAGACGAGGTGTGCCCAAAAGTTGCACTATGCGCTCACAGCACTTCCGTTCTAGGAGAGCTTTCTCCAAAGGGCTGGGAGTGATGCCGGTTGATAGGCTTGCCATAGCGTAGTAGTAGAAATAAAAACAGGATTCCCACAATTAGTGCTAGAATTAAAGGCACACCACCAAACACCGAATGTGCGAAGTTTGGAATGATTCCGAGGACTGCCTGAAAAGGCGTTAACAGTCCTGAACAGATGGTCTTAAATACATGTACAATCCCGCTCATATCAGACATATTTAAGATACGTCCCATCATTTCTACGAAATGTATAGGGCAGTTTGTACAAATTAGAGCCTCTATCTCAGCCGAAGTCCTTGCAATTTGTAAATCATAGATTTCTGTGGCCGAGGTCAAAGGCACGGTTTGTTGTAAAAGCATGGCTTTCATTCTGCTTAGAGTATCAAAACGTATAAAAGAAACATTCAATGAAGGCCATAGAGGCGACTCCCTGAATGTGTCTATTGGGGGGAACAATACTTGCATACAACAAGTAACCCTGGAGCTAACCGTTCCCAGATATGGGATTCCTGGCAACATGCCACAGCAACTCTGATCATTCAACATGAGGTAACTCCCGTTAGAAAGTTGGCCAAACGTTGGATTAATCACAGCAGCTGGTGTACCCTGCAGGTGGCAGGACAAGTTTGCCACAGAACCATTACAAGCTCCGTGTAAAGAAATGTCCTGACATATGAGTGAACCGCTCAGTGCATTTTCACAGTGTGTACCGCTTAGAAACACTTCACGATCCCCACTCCAACATCTGTATTCATAAGGTAAATCCCAGGATGTCTTAATGTATTCTTTACCCAACCTTTCATATTTGCCTGCTTGCATTTGTTTGAGGCAATACTGAAAATGAAAAGTAGTGACAGGCAGAGTTATTTTGCCATGGATAAGCCATTCTGTAGCTGGTTTTTCTGCTACCGTAAATGGCAATTTTTCCAGTTTTTCAATGCTCAGCACTGTATACTTTGCTCCCCTTTGTGCCAGTTTGACCTGTTTATCCGTTAGATTGTATTCTGAAAACAGAGACGACGTGTTGCTAAAACGCCAAGGCACATAGCCTGCATGCAATGATTGCAGCGTCCAGCCTAATAACATAATAGAACATAACTGTGATTGGCCCTGTTGTAACATGGCTAAATCTTATTCCAGTATCTCAATAGCAGAGGATACAATGTTGTCCAGTGAATAAATTCTGGATGACAAAGTTGTTAACCCATTGTCGACCACAGTGAGAGATTTCTCTAAGTTAATACGATCAATTTCACGTATTCTTTCTGCGGGCTCTGCCTGTGAAACCTTCCATACTTCATTATAAGCAGCATAAATGCCGGCATATATGAAACGTTTTTGACGTGGTTTTCTTGGTCCTAGTAAGAAATCCCTAAAGTCTGCGTCTTCTTTAAGTAAAGATAAGTGTTGTTTCACATCCTCGAGTGTAGATTTTTGTAACCAGTCGAGGCACAATTTTCCTACACTGTATGTTGTTACTACCCCCTGATGTTGTCATTGAACATAACGTGGGTCTGGCCTATGGATAGTAAAGCTCTGTATTCTATTAAGGAATCTTTCTTGACAGATGTTTGTGTCTGTAGGCCACAGCAACCATTTTTTCCAATCAGGATCTGATCTGTTGTTTTGTAGCATTGTGTCTACTGTGACCGCTCCCTTTGTAGTGCTATTACTTACAGGTGTTGGTACAGAAGGTGTGTTGATGTCTTTGATCTTGGCTAAACCAAGGCAAGATGTTTGTTGTACAGTGTCATTCAAAAACATTATTTGCTCTGGGATAATACAGGCTCTAAACAAAGCTTCTATCCCCTGTACTTGCCAATCTTTAGATCCCCAGACAGATTTTGTGTTGATTGTGTCTTTCCAAAAGTCAAATCCATGTCTAGACTGTTGGGTAATAAAGGCTGCAGAATAAATCTGTTTTGTATTAGTTAACATAATTTTCTGTCCTGTTTTGTTTATATTTTTATAGTACAACGTTTCTGGATCAGATGTATTGTACCCTGACAAATATGGAAACTTATTTTCAAACGTTTTTGAACTACCCTTTGGTGGAGTAGGACAATGTTCCCATTGGTTAAACATAAACACATTTCTAGGTGTTGCAGATTTATGCAAGAAATGGTGACCATAGTGGTTGTAACAATAAAGCTGTTTGTAGTCTGATGAACCCTCTAAGTTTTCATTGTTAGAGAATGCAGCAGACCTTTCTAGATCAAACATCATATCATTAACAGTCTCAAAGTCCCAATCATCAGAATAGGTGCTGGAGGAAATAAAGTCACTTAATGAAATTTTAAATAAATGTGGAATGTTCAAAAGTTCCGACGGGCCAAATATGTCGAAATTGGTTTTGTCCCAAACTATACCATCCTGTATAGGAACGTCTGTAATGTTCACTGCTGACAAGTCTCTTGCTTCACGATGGGAAGATTTGTGTGGTTTTAAAAGTAAGTTCACATTTTTTCTTTCAGTGTCCAAACGAATATATCTGCTATTCATAAGCATGCTAAGAGTCATCACCAAAGCTAGCCAAAGCAGAAAGAAAAATATTCCAGAAATAATCCATAGTTCAATCCATGGTGAAACCAGATAAGTCTCTTTCAGGAAATGAAAAAGGTCTTGTACTTGTTGTTTGAAAGCTTTTAGGGCTGGCATCGTTTCAGGCTCACTTGGATCCTCAGAAAACGTATCAAAGTTAATGAAGTAGCCAGAAGCAGTTCGGTCAATTGTTAGAATTGCATCAGGATTCGTCGAAATCGCTGGAACCAGTTGATCACTTGCTACGTTGGTGTAGACAGGTGTATCTGGACGAACTGTTACTTGATTTTCAAGAGGGATGAGTTCCATAGCATTGTTGCTTAGTCGTTCATTTCTTACTGCTGAATTCTCGATGGTTATGAGTCTTTCAGTCTGAACCTCTTGGATAGTAGCGAGAGGAGTGCGTCTGCTACTAGGTCGGAGTCCACGAGGCCTACTATTTAGTATTGGCCACATACTGTGGTTTGATGAGGTCGATTGACACAAATCTTTTCTCCTTTTTTCCAGCAAGGGGCGGCAGAAGTACTGTTCTTGTTCTGTGGATGGCTAGGACAGTTACTGGTTGTCTGTAAGAAGGTCCAAATTCCTTCTTGTCCGCAATCTTCTCTCTGACTAGATCCCCAACTTTTGGGATCCAGACAGGCCTTGCTGTGACTGCCGGTTTTCCCCCAGTGGTGGTTAGCTTCAGGAACACGTTGCTTTGTTTCGATCTTAGTTCATTTAGATCCTGTAAAACAGCCAAACGATCTTTGATATCAAAGGGTTTATTTTCCACCACTGTGCCTTTACATTCGAGATCAGGAACCCACATTCTTGTCCCAAATAGGACCTCATATGGAGTGACCCCCCTAGAGAACTTCTTGGCAAATTATTTAATGAGCGTTGGACCCCATAAAGATGTTTGACCCACCCATCACCCGAACCTAATACTCTAGCTGTTACAGACTGCTTTATGTCCCGGTTTTTCCTTTCCACAACAGAATTTCCCTCAGGATGAAACGGAGAGGAGTACCGCAATGCTACACCCAAAATGGCCATGGCTTCTTTGTAAGCCCGAGAGCTAAACGCAGGGCCCTGGTCAGAATGTAGTGTGCCAATTGCGTATGTGCCGATAAAGACTCGCAAATCTTTTATAACAGTTCGAGCATCAGCCGAGCGCTGAGGCCACATCCATAGGAACCTTGACTTAGTATTTGTGGGGTTGCATTTGTCCAAAAGGATGCCTGCGCGTAGATCGCTTAATGCTGTCTAACAATGGTGTCTGTACTGGGCAAGCTACCTGGTAGCATGGTGTCTGGTGGCATTCTACACTAGTCTGTCTATTGCAGTCTCCGCAGTCATTGATGAAGATGTGAATCTGTATATTCATTCCAGGCCACCAGTACATTTCTTTTAATGTTAATATTGTTTTAGAGATCCCTTGATGTGACAGACCCTCCCCCAAATGTGCTTCATAAATCAAAGCTGCTCTACGTTCCATGTTTGGTATTACCCTATCCCCCACTCCAGGGATTCGAGCAAAAGGAACGTTGTTTGCATCAATTACATAAGAGTACTTGAGTGGAAATTTCTTTGGTAATCCTGCACCACTGCCTTGCTTGAAGCATTGACAGCCAACAATATCTCACTGTCTATTCTCATTTTTGAACGAGTGATCGCAGCTACGGAAGCCGTCTGAACAGCCCCCTTTGCGGCTTCATCAGCCAATGAATTCCCTGCAACGTGAACGCCATCACGTTGATGACTCAGCTTGTGTATCACGTGAGCTTTTGGTAGTTCGTTTCTTAACTGAACTACTTGTTCCCAAAGCATTTTATGCTTTATAGTGCCACCTTTTGCATCTTTGAACCCGTTTTGAAGCCAACTCTGTATATATTCATTATATGACTGAACACAGTAAATAGAATCGCACACAATAAGTGTGGGGAATTCGCGATCTGTATTTTCAAGTGCCAGTTTGAATGCTTGTAGCTCAGCTCGCTGAGCAGTACAATCTCCTAGAGATTGAGTTTTAGTGACCATTGGTCTGAAGTTACCATCGCGCATGCAACCTTTAACGATTGCGCACACTGCACTGTAAGCTTGCTTACTCCCTGTAGCGGGTTGTGCTGATCCGTCAGTATAAATTATAAATTCGAACTGATCGAGAGGCAAAATTTCAGTGGGCAGAGGACATTCTTGTTCATATTGCAGGAATGCTTGTGTTTTTAAATCAGGATCAAAAACATATTCAACATCTGTTGCAGCAAGAGAATTAACCCATTGTATCCATCTAGGATGTAAAGCTTTTGCATTTGGAATGCTCGCTTTTGTAACCACCTCTAAGGCTGGTACTGGAGTTACGACAATAACGCGTTTCCCTTGAGCTAGAGCTCTTTCTTTTGCTACAGCGGTTTGAACTGCTGTCAGTATTTTTTCTGTTGAAGTGAAGCGCATTTCTGCTTGTGTATACAAATGTGATTTGTATGCTATTGGTACTTTTTCACCCTCATTAAATGTTAAATAGGTGAATCCGCATTGACCCAAAATTATTCAGATCACTAAATTGCGTTTATTTACGCGTGTTTGTAAGTAATTTGTTGCTAACATGTTAGCTTGGAGTGAACGCAGGATTTCTGTGTGTTCTTGTGTCCAATGTTTTGTTGAAAAATCAGGTCTGATTAATTCGTAGAGAGGTTTAACCCTTTCTGCGTAATTTACAATATAAGTTCTTCCAAAATTTAGGCAACCCAAGATGGATTGTAAATTTTGGAGCAGCGCGCACTTTTCTAAAAAGTTGGCTGCCAGGCTCTTGCCTTCACTTGAAGCTCATATCCTAGGAAAAGGACATTGAGATGGGCAATTCTGGATTTTTTAAAGTTGAATTTATAGCCCTCAGAGGCGAAGCCCAATATAATGGTACTCACCCTGTTCAAGTGCCTATCTAGGTCATCGTCTGTCAGATAGATGTCATCGACATATGACAATGCCTCATTATCATAAATTTGTAGTAACTCTGTTACCCTTGCTGAGAATAACCCTGGGCTGTTTTGAACCCTTGTGGGAGTCTACAAAATTGACGCTGGGTCCCCATTATTGAGAAAGCTCTTAAGTACCTACTGTCAGGTGCTATGTTTTGACAAAAGAAACCATTTGAAATGTCTAATGTGGTTTTATATTTTTTGCACACAATGTTATTCATTAATGCTGTACTATGTGCATTTTGCACTGCAAATGTTTTGGAACAACCGTTCAAGTGTCTGTAATCCAGAACTAGACGATATGTATTGTCTGGTTTGGATACAGGAAACAAAGGATTGTTCATTGAAGAGGTGCATGTTTCAATCACCCCTTGGTATTCAAGTTGATCTAAGATCTCCCTGACCTGTTTTTTAGCTTCTTGCTTTATTGGGTACTGCCGTTGTGCAGTAGGTTCATTTTTTAACTGTATTTTGTGGTGAGGTGAGTCCTCAACCCATCCTACATGATTTTTGTATAATGCTGGGGCCTGGGCAACTGCCCATTTCCTGGCATAAGTATATTTTAGGTGAATTGGAATATGGTTGGAGAAGGCTGGCATAATGATGTCCTCGCCATGTGGGCACTCCCTGACAAAGTTTGGTGGCCAGTCCTTTTCTGCTAGAAGTATATCATAACCCCTTGAAAGTTTCTCCCAAAAGAGTGCTTTCACTTTTCTTGGTATGTCTCCCTCCATTCGGAGTGTTATTTCATATAACTTTTGTGGAGTACTAACCCTGGTGTCTACAGTCTCTACTGTGATGTACTCATTCAAGTCCACTATCTCCAGAAGTTCCTTCAGGTTCTGGCGAGCTAGTGTTACTTCTGCTGCACTGTCCAGCATTGTCTGAGCCCATTCTCTGTTTTTGAGCTGTGTTCTCAGTATTCTCGGCATGTCTGATCTTTAGACCTGCTACCTTCTTTTTTGTGAATTGAGGTTTTGATTTATTTTTCTGAACGTGTTTATCGTCTTTGGATTTAACGCGTTCTTCTTTGTGATCTGATCATCCAATTCTTTCTGATGTCTGTGACGATATCTGAAAGGTACGAGAGGAACGTGTATCAGTATCTTGATACCTGTCAGGTTTTCTTAAACTATCCCTATTCCTGAGGTTATACCTCCTTTCAGAGGGCTCCTTTTGAGGAGACCTACCTCGGGATTGAGAACGTCTTTCTTTTGAATTTTGTTTATTAGTTTCCCACTTCTTTTTAGACAATGTAGGATTTTGTTTAATAGAGTCCTCCTCAGGACTTTCAGATAGTTTAGGCTTCAAAGGTTTTCCACCCAAACTATATCTGCCTAATTCTGCATAAGATTGTTCTATTATTCTGGGTAGTTCGTGTTGATGTTCTGTTACATCAAATTCCCTTAAGCGTTGGCGGATCGCCACTGATGCTGCCTCTCCTTTAACCCCTTGACCGCGATCGGAATTCCGCTCGTATGCTGGACATTCCGATCGCGGGTGGGGTCGTGACGAGCTCATCTCGTCATGCGCAAAGCGCGTCCGCGCAGCATGACGAGCTGAGCTCGTCACCAGCATGGAAGGGGTTAATATTGGATAATATTATTGTTGAGACCTGGTCGAAGTTTTTCAGTAATTTCATACCTAAATTCAGAGCAGGTTCTGCCCCGTATTCGTTTTGAATTTGTTTCAGGACATCTCGTATTACTGCAATTGATGGAACACCATGTGTTTTAGTATAGATGGCAGCAAAGACTGTGCCCCAAGTTGTGCAGTCTTCCAGTTGTGGTATGATCCCCATTGGTAAACAGATTGTTAGTATTCTGTGTTTCTCATAAGGACTAGTATTTGGAAATACTGCTTCGATTTGAGTAATTTTATGAGCTATCCAGAATGGAATTTGTTCACGTTTTGTGGGCATTTTACCCATGACTGCGTGTAAAGTCTGTGGAGTAATTTTTAGTGTATACCCCTGTTGAGGTATTTGATTTGGAATGGTCATTGGTGGTTGGACTGTGAAAGTCCGCATGACATATTGGACTAATTGTCTGATTTGCATATGGCTGGGTCCAAACTGGGGTGGTGTGGTGAGCAAAAGAATGATGGATTTAACCCAGATCTTTGTGACTGGGGGTGAATGTTTGCATTGTCCAGCATTCCGTCCGTCAATTGTTTCTTTTGCATTTGTCGCCCTAAGTGGGAAGGGTATGCCCAGACGTGGGTCCCGTGCTCACTACACCATTGGATTCAAGCTAGCCTGGCTGAAGAAGGGTGATGCCCTGAAACCGGCCCTAGGATGCTTGTTTCCGATCCAGGGAGGACCTGGCTTGGCAGTTCGGGCTGGACTGTTCCCACAAGGAACAGGGTCAAGACTGATTTGCATATGGCTGGGTCCAAACTGGGGTGGTGTGGTGAGCAAACGAATGATGGATTTAACCCAGATCTTTGTGACTGGGGGTGAATGTTTGCATTGTCCAGCATTCAGTCCATCAATTGTTTCTTTTGCATTAGTATAGATGGCAGCAAAGACTGTGCCCCAAGTTGTGCAGTCTTCCAGTTGTGGTATGATCCCCATTGGTAAACAGATTGTTAGTATTCTGTGTTTCTCATAAGGACTAGTATTTGGAAATCCTGCTTCGATTTGAGTAATTTTTTGAGCTATCCAGAATGGAATTTGTTCACGTTTTGTGGGCATTTTACCCATGACTGCGTGTAAAGTCTGTGGAGTAATTTTTAGTGTATACCCCTGTTGAGGTATTTGATTTGGAATGGTCATTGGTGGTTGGACTGTGAAAGTCCGCATGACATATTGGACTAATTGTATGTACATTTTTATTAACTCTTGTAGTTGAGTAATTAATTCCTCATCTGACATTTCTTCGATGTCAGGATGAGGTGTGTAGCCGGCTAGAATCGGACATGTTGCTCCTGGTCTACCTAGTGGACCGAGCCTGGTAATGTTTTTGTGATGTTTTAGGGCGCCTTTAAACCAGAGATTATGCTCCTGGTATGTGAGTGGAATTTCAATATCCTCGAAAGGACTATATTCCTCTGGTGGTTCATCTTCTTTAAAGAAGTGAAACATTTTTGCTACTGGATTTGATTCTGGGAATACTATCCATGAATAGAATACCTCTGTCTGAAAGAATTCCTGTGCCTCTATCACGAAAACTGCTCTACCACCTCTTGGTGTTAGGCCATGTTTTATAAGTTTTAGAGTGATGGCTCTCCTTAACTTTGGAGGGATGTTTATAACACCCTCATCGGTTTCATGTAAACCTGTAAAATTAAAAGCTGTTATGACTGAATCAGCCGCAGCTACACCGTTCTCGGTGTTAGTATCCCCGTTCAGGGACATTGTTTTTGAAAAATGTAGAACAAGTTTCAAGGAAACAAAAGATAAGGTGCACAATATTTTGGAACACTGTATCCTTCAACGTTGAACAAACCGTACAGCTAATATATAGGATTTTTGTCCTATTCAGCTTTGGCGGATACTTAACCCTACCCACTCCAGACGTCTTATGGAGTATGTGAGTAGGGGTCTCTGAGTAAAGCACGACTGAGTTACTTAGTATCTAGCGTTAAATTAGTGCCTTACCAAACGTTGGGCGCAATGTAGTGTAGTTCCTATTTCCCTAATAGGCTCTGCGCATTGGAATAATATACCCTATAGATTTGACATAGGACTGAGGTCAGTATGTCCCTATGGAGTATATTAAACTTAATTACTTTGTACCAGCTAACTCAGAGGCCACTAGAAACTCCTTGTAAACAAGAAGGGAGTAGTTTCTGGCAACTGCATAAACATGACAACTTTGTTTCCCTTTAGAATCGGAACACTCTCAGAATTATGGAAACAACAGATAACAGTTTCACTCAGCTAATCTTGCATGCTTAGTTTCTTCAGAGTTACACAGAAAGAATAGACGGACGTTTCAATAAAAGGATTTATTGAACAGTCTTGTTTCTCGTGTAAGAGATATGCGCTGTTACAATCTTAAGACAGTATGCGAGATCTATAAGGTACAGCATAAGCAGTAGAAAGAAATAATACTCCGCTAGCATTATCTTTTAGCTATGACACATATATTCATATACATAAATAACATAAGCTAAAAATGCGAGTACTCATAAGATGCTTCTCTAACTAGTTCTACCCCAGTGTACCTAACCTAAGTGTAGTGCAAGGTAAGAAGTAGGTGATGTATTCTATAGTCTAGTATGCCAAGAGTCTAGTATGCCAAGTCTAGTATGCCAAGAGTCCCTCTAGGTTCTTGTCAGCTCCATACCTTGAGAATGAGAGAGGTGGGAATCTCTTTCCGGGTCTCGAACTCTAACACCCCGCGAAGGGAGTCAGAACACTGGAAGCTGGATTCTCTGCGAGCAGGGATGACAGCGTCTCTTGTCAGTGCATCAGGCCGGGATACGGGCTCCTCTAAAGTCAAGGTCTCCTCCTACTTGCTTGGGCAAGGGAAGGTATATTTATACCTGGTAGGTGCCTTGGAATGTTAGCATTGACGTAAAGTCGGGCAGAGGAAGACGTCAGGAATGAACCCTTAAGGAATAGCGGTTCATGCATAATAAATGAGTTCTTGGAGAAATCAGTAGTCCTGTGCTAGGGGAACTCCCAAGAGCTTAAGGGTCTGGTTTCTAAGAACTTGTTGTGACGTTGGGGTGGACGGATGTAGGTGACCATGCCTGTATTTGGATTGCATGGCTAATGCCTAAATAAGGACTGGAATCTTATGCCTATATAAGGGCAATGCTAATTGTGCCTATATAGGGACATGTATCAGGAAAACCTATAAATGGACACCTAAAGCGGAATACAACAGTACTTTTTGGAGGAAAACACTTAATAGTCTTTGGAGACCTGCTACAACTACCTACTGTAAAAGGACAACCTGTATTCAAGAAACTACTACATAATGAAACAAGGAATTCACTAGGAAGTATTGGAAATGTAAACATGTGGGAACACTTATAATGCAAAGAGTTAATCCAAAATATGCACCAAGCATCAGATATGTATTATGAAGATATACTAAAGGATATAAGAGTGGAGTCCTCACAAAAGAGAGAAAGACAGTATTACAAACCTGTATCATCAAAAATTTGTTTCCAAGTAATATTTCAGCTGCTGAAGTAATGTACAATTTTGTTATGGAAGAGAAGTATATAGTTTGTTTGATGGCAACTCTTGAGGAGTGTAGTAAATTCAAGGAACAATTATTGCAACTGGAAAAAGAAGAGATTGTCGAAATTAGAGCAAATGATAAAATGGAACATCATGAAGTTACAGTGCTACTAACAGAAAAAACTGCAATCAAAATTGGATAGTTTAGAAAAGTCTGTGTTGAAAACTGCAGGTTTAGAAAAACAGTTATTATCTGTAAAAATTGTCATGTAATCTGACGTCGTAATTTAAATGTTGAAGAAGGGCTAGTGAATGGTGCAATGGGTAAAGGTATGATGTTTGTTAACTATCCAAACAGAAATGATGTGGAATACTTAGCCTTAGAATTTGATGATATTGCTGAAGTTAATCATATTTGTAGATGTGTTGTAGGTTTCCTACTTGTCAAAGACTTGTATGTCCAGCGAAAGCAGTTCCCAGTGTCTTTAGCGTATTCTGTAACTATTCATAAATCGCAAGGTTTAATTGTAGATACAGGTGTTGTTAATATTGGTAGTAGTGTATCCAAAGAAAGAATGTAATATGTTCTTTGTCTTGAATTAGAAAATTGTCTGGTTTATTTCACATTGATTTTGATGAGAAGAAAGTAAGTGCTGATGTGAGCTGTGTAACTGAGTGTAATCGGTTAAGAGTTCAATATGCACCTCATTTAGGCCATTATCTTGTGGTTCCAAAAGCAATACTGTGTCCACAGTGGAAAATATCTAAAGAGTCTATCACAGTTGAACAGAAAGATGAACAAAAAGAAAATCAACAAGGAGGTAAGAAAAGAAAACTAGAGCACAATGAGGAAATACAAGGCTATCACTTTGATAATAAATCTGGAGTGAACTGTTATGCAAATGGAGTGTTAAATGGATTATATCATTTGCCTCATTTTAAAAATTCTATTAAAGAAAAGGTAGATAAAAGAATGTCTTCACAACGGTGTAGTTTACTTGAAGAATTAAGAAGTGATAGAAGTATTATACATTCTGTCACTGGAATAGGAAAACTCACCGATGATTGTACTGGATCAGTAGTGTTCTCTCAAAATCTTCAGCAGATGCTCAAGAATTTCTAATGGTAATGTTAGGACTATTAGATGAAGAAGATGTGAATATCAATGAATTATTTGGTTTAACTTGTAAATGGACCCATAACTGTGAAGAATGTGAATTTATGTCTAGCACTAAAATCGTTTCAAAACGATTCCTCTTCTTGACATTACCAGATTGTGAAGCTGTGCAGTTTGAAGATTTAACTACAAACGCTCATTAAGATATGACCTGTCCAAACTGTAGATCAGAACTTAGGTCAACATTGTTTCCACAGAGGTATGGAAAATATATAATAGTCATGCTCAACGATGCTGAGTGGATGGTACTAAGTTAGCAACTGAAATTACAAACTTTACAGCTGCACAAATTTCGATCTCAAAAAGAACTTTCACAACTATAGCAATCATATTTCATGAAGGAGTTAATGTAACCTCTGGACACTACACAATATATTTAAGATGTCAAACAGGATGGACAGAGTGCAATGACATACAAGTGACATTCAAATCAAGGCAACCCAAAAAGTTACCAAACTCATATCTGCTGTTTCCTAAACCAAAGTTCTAAGGAGAATGTAAGATAAGAAAATGTGGTATTGTGTTGATATATATGTGGATAATGTGTTTCTGAGACATTATTTGGCCTATTGGGGGTATTGTCTACAGCAAGCTGTTAGAAATGAAGGACTATTTTTAACTGCGGGAAAGGAATGTATAAATATTTGAGGACTACATTGTGTTACTACAGATAAAAAGTAAATGGAGGTACTATAATACAGTAGCCTTAAGTTGCATGTGAAAAGTCTCTTCACCAGTAAATAAAAGTCCCCTTTTGTTTCTGCTACAGCAACTTCTATGTTGTATTATGAGTTATGTTTTTTACACATGGACTAAGAACAGTTTAGATCTCATTTGGCCTGCTTCATAATTGCTTGACATTTTGTACCAAATATAATAATATCAGAAACAATTTTACCATATTGTTGTTTTCATTAAGGTAGTAGGCTATCAGCAAGCCAGTATCAAAAAACTTTTAGTGAGTGCAGTGAATAGTATGACACAGTTATAATGATCTACTGTGCACATTTGTTTGTTTTTTAATCCATTGATTGTTTTTTTCCCACTGTTTCATGATGAGACTTCATACAAAGCACTGTTGAAAGTGAACAAGTATAAAAGCTGAAAACAGGAAAAAACAGAAGAACAAATGTCTATGTTGGTAAAAAAATATTGTATGTTGTTTGGTTGCACAATGTTTGAAACAAAATTCTAATATATTTTGGTATTTTTTTATTTCTTCACAGTGGTTGGAGGTCGAGATATAGTGCGTGTGTCAAATCACTAATCTAGTAATAGATTCATTGAGTTACTACTCATGTGAGTTCCAGGTATGTTGGGGAGTGAGGCAAGATGGCGGCCACTCAGTCGGCTGAGTAAGCTCTCTCCCTCCCGGTCAACACCCCCGTATGCTATAATCCACTGCTGAAACTACACGCCTTGCCTCACGGTTGGCAAAAGTCTTACAGGTATGATTTGGACTGTGCAGGCTGCTTAGCTTTCCACCTCACCTGGTGTCCCCCTTGTGGCTCTTGGCTGGTGTTCAGTTCGCCTGGATGCGGAACGTCTTTCCCTATGACTCTGATTCCGCCAAAGCTTGTGAGAGGTGCGAAGGCTCACTGCCCGGCTGGTGCTTCCTGGTTGGTGGGAGGCGCCGCTGGAGTGCAGCTTGTAGCGGGAACTTCAATCTGGGAAGTGTCTCAGAGAAATCGTGTCCTGCTGACCATGGGAAGAAAACTGCCCCGGCATTGTTTCTAGCAGTCAAAAACAAAAAGTGCCAACCTGTGGAGATGGAAAGGGAGGCAGCCTGTGCCATCACAAATGCCCGAGCTGTTGGTACAGGTATCCAGCGGAGCCAGCAAGCAGAGCCCCGTGTACTCAACCAGAACACTGACCGGAGCATTGAGGTGAGCCTTGGTAATGGGGTAACACCTGTAAGGCTGGGGAGACTTTCGAGCCCGGAGCGGTTTTGGAGAATGGCAGCAGGACTCTGGTGTGGGAGAATCGGGGTAAACCCCTGCTTTCCCAATCTTCTCAGACACTGAAACAGCTGGAGAATACTCAGGAATAGCCTTGTTAAAAGATGATGTGCCTTCAAGAGCCTCTGGGAAGAAGTCTAAGGCTTGGGGCTATAAGGGTCAGAGCTGGGCTGACCGAAGCTGCAGTACTGACAACCCTGATGTTCTGAAGGAGACAGACTTTGGTCATCCTTGTTTTGACCCAGTGGTCTGCATTCTTCCCCAACACTAGAGGAGAAAGTCGACCTAGGTCTACCAGATGCTGACGTAACTACTCACTGCATCAATTACTTAGTAGATGTTCTTTCATGATTACACTTTAAAGCCTTTCATAGTCATGCACATTGTTGCAAGTTAACCAACCACCTATTGTTTTCACTGAAAAGTCAATGAATTCCAACGGGGACTGACTGAGTTTTTCGAGTTTCCCTGAATTTTATCCTGTTTTCTTCATTGGTGAGTCCAAAGCCCTCAATCAGGGTACCCTTCATGAGGTCATAGGACTCTGCATCTTTCTCATTCAATGTCCAGACTCTATCCCTGCATTTTCCTGAGAATAATTCCCACAAGAGAGAGCTCCAGTTCTTTCTAGCTACACTTCTGTCTGTGCAGGTTCTCTAGAAAGCAATGAACCATACAGTGATGTTACCACCATCTGCATATTTAGAGGTGATCCATTTGGGGATTTTTGAGTCAAAAGAAACCTCTCTCTCCCTAGTTTCAAAATTACTGCTACCAGAGATGTGCCCTAGGCCCATATCTTTCCTTTGTCTTTCTATGTCCAGGAGCTGAGCTTCTAAGTTCAATCTCCTGGCCAAACTTTCCAGCATGAGTTCCTCATCTGAGGGCTCCTCATTGGTTTCTGAGTGGAGGGACTCAGCCACCTCCTCAGAAGCATTTTCATTAGTAACCTTATCATCTTCAGCTCTTGATGGTCTCTCTCAAACTCTGCTAACAGCCTTCGAAGCTTTTCTTTGTTAGCATTAGAGCTAGTCTTGATACCATAACCTTTACAGAGAGCCCTGCATTTGGCATAGGACAAGTCTATGTAAGGGGTAAGGTCGAGCTCCTGAGTCTGGTTATCAGTATCACCAATTATTACTAAAGTTGGGACCTTTTTATAAAATTAATAAAGTAGCACTTTTCTTTGTCCTAACTACAGTATATTTTTTAAATTAAAACAAATGAATATAGGGACTCAACCATGGCCCTAACAGTTAATTTTACGATTTAGACAAATATACAACTGGCTAAAGGCAATTTTTGGATTTATTGTGTGGTCACTTATTGACAGTGTGGTATCATTAAATCCAAAGTCATAGACCCCACCGCTGATCAACTAATGTGGGAAGCTGGCTCTGTATACAGTGTACCTAATTTTAGTACACTATATAGAGAGCCAGCTTCCTACGCTGGGTGTGTAAGTGGCTGTATGGGTGGGTGAGTGGCTGTTTGAGTGGGTGTTTGGTTAAGTGTTTTGGTGTGTGAATAGCTGTATTGGAGAGTAAGTGTCTGTGGGAATGGCTGTATGAGTGAGTAAGCGGATGTGTGATTATTTGTATGGATGTGTGAATGGGTGTATAAGTAGTTGTGTGGGAGTATGAGTAAGTGTGTAAGTGCTTAAATGGGTGAGTGAGTGGCTCTGTTGGCAAGCTGTATGGGTGAGTGAGTTGGTGTGTGAGCCACTGTATAGGTGGATAAGTGGCTGTGTGAGTGGCTGTATGGGTGAGTGATTGGTTGTATGATTATCTGTATGGGTGAGTGAGTGGTTGTGTGAGTGGCTGTATGAGTGAGTGGGTGTGTGAATGAGTAGCTGTATGGATGATTGAGTGGTTGTGTGACTACTTGTATGGGTCTGTGAATGGGTATGTTAGTGGTTGTGTGGGTGTGTGAGTCAATGTATGAGTGGTTGTGTGGGTATGTGAGTAGCCTCTTGGGTCATATATCACCTTGGAGACCACCACCACCCAGGGGTTGGCCTGTGGAAAGAGAAGGAGGGGGGCTGTGTGGCCCCCTCATGGAGCCAACAATGAACCTGGGGACCTGCCACCCCCCAGGGCAGGCTCCTGCTATGTCCTGAGATACCCACCCTTGGGACATAGCTGTTTGCGCTGATTTGGTGGGAGCTTTGACAGATCCAGCCAAGGAAAAGCAAACACTCCAGTTCCAGTGGGCGGGAGCTGTCAAAGTGCTGTCAAAGCAGAAGTTTCATCTCTTTCCCTGCCCACAAACATGCGGGGAGGAAAAGAGATGAAACGATTGCTTTCGCACAGAGGGACCTGCCTTTCCAGTAGCTTCCTCTGTTCAGCAGCAATGCCAGCACTTGCAGGAGGTGTGAAGCTGCCTGGGACTGTGGGGACCTAGAGGCTTCCTCCGTGGTCCCCAATGTCCACACTGGGTGCCCTGGGCACCCAGGTGACATGGCTGGGTCCTGGGGGATGGCTGATTGAGTGGGTGTTTGGTTAAGTGATTTGCTGTGTGAGTGGCTGTTTTGGTGAGTGGGTTCTGTGTTAGTGTCTGTATGAGTGAGTGAGCAGGTGTGTAATTGGTGGCATGGATATGTGAATGGAAATATAAGTGGCTATGTGGGTGTATTAGTGGGTGTGTGAGTAGTTGTATGGGTGAGTGTATGGCTGAGTTCAGAGGTTGTATGTGTGAGTGAATAGGTGTGTAATTGGTTGTATGGTTGAATAAGTAGATGTGTAAGTATCTGTACAGGTGAGTGTGTGGCTGTGTGAGTTGTTATATGGATGAGTGAGTGGTTGTGTGAGTAGCTCTATGGTTCAGTGAGTGGGTGTGTGAGTGGTTGTATGGGTCTGTTAATGGGTTTGTGAGTGGTTGCACAGGTGTGTGAGTGAGTGTATGAGAGGTTATTTAGGGGTGTGAGTGGGTGAATGAGTGGTTCTGTGGATGATGTCATCAGTGATGTCATCAGCAATGTCATTTGAGGTGTCATCAGTGATGTCACTGACCTCGTCATGAGTGATGTAGTATGTGAACTTAAAAGCAGTGCATTGCGGGGCGTAAGTTGCAGTTAGCTCAGGTAACTGTAACTGCTGAATTTCACTGGTTTTGTACAAGTGAACTGAGCCTAACTATAATGTCTGTGTAACCTTTTGATTTTTCCAATGAATTTATAGTTATAGTTAGGGCCTAGTTTCCATAGGAAAAGCATTTTTTATTTTGTCAATAACTTTGTTGCCTTTTGATGCATATCAGTTAGGGGGCAAGAAAAAGGGGAAGTCCCAAAATGCATTTTTCACATGTTAATTCCCATAGTGATTTTAGACATGACTACAGCCCGAACCACTGCAATGGATTACACAAAATTTGGCCAAAAAGTAGCTCTTGGTCCAGAAGAGTGTTTTTTTGTGTTTTGGTGTAAATCAGTTCAGTAGTTTTTGAGATATTTAAAGGAAAACAAATTTGTATAACTAGGGATGCAAACCCTTTGCAAATCCTCCCGATCTCATTCAGAGATCTAATTGTCTGCCAACTCTTCAACCAGGAAGTGTTGGTAGCCATCTTGGGACTAGGCATCAGTTGAGTCCCAAAAAACCCCTGAAGAAATAAAGATAAGGGGGAAGGGTAGTAATACCCTGCTCCCTTCGTCCTGGTGTCTGCTAGGGACCCCGCCAGGGCCAGAAAGCATTTAAAATAAAATTGCTGTGAAATCATGACATATTTGCGAATCCACAGCAAAATTAGAAAAAAAAGAAGCAGTCATCCACGCATTTTTAAAACTGAGCCCCCAGGTGGACCAGGTCCTGGGGGCTTTTTTGTATTTTATATAAGGGGGTGCACGAGGTCCATTTTTCAATGGCCGATCTAGGCCCTTGGTAGCACCACCTCCCTGGGGCAGGACAATTAAAAAAAAACTAGTGGAGGGACACACAGCCCTCCTCCTGAGGCTTTAAGAGTCCAGGGGACCACTACCTCCTTGGGAATTTATGAAAATAAAGGAGGGGCCACATATCCCCCTCACCAGCCATGTAGGGCCCTGGGCACCGGCACCTCCTCAGAGTTATGGATGAAATACAGGGAGGGCACCAGCCCCCTCCCGGGCCATGTAGGGCTCCCCGGGGCTTGAATTTTTAAGATGGAAGGGGCCACATGGCCCCTCTCCAAAGATGTTCTCAGCCCCGGGGACCACCACCTCCCTGAGGCAGGCCCTTGAAATAGAAAGGAGAGGGGTAGCATGGCACCTCTTCTGGAACCACTTGTGGCCCAAGGGACTGCCACCCCTGAGGGCCAGCTCCCTATGTCATGGGTTAGCCATCCCAGGACATAGATGTTTGTTTTTGCTTGGTGGGAAATTTGACAGCTCCCACCAAGTGAGAGCAAACAGTATCTCCGCTCACTGCTCACCATAGGAAAACTGCTCCCGCTCACTGGGAGCAGAGTTTTAATCTTTTTCCCTGTCTGCTGTCAAGCGGACAGGGAAACAGATGAACATATTGCTCCCACACACAGGGAGCAGCATTTTTGGCTGCTCCCTATGTGTGGGAGCAATGCCATCCCCTGCTGGAGGCAGGTAGCTGGCAGGGACTGCAGAGGCATTGATGATCCCCCCGCAGTCCCCAGCATTGCACCCATAAAAAAAAGCCAGGACTCGGGGAATGGGGTCACCGGGGCCGAAATCAGCCTGGGAGGGGGGCTGAGTGAGCCCCCTCACCCATTAAGTTTTGGCAGTGCCCCGGAAGATGGATCCTCAGGCCAATATTTGCCTGGGGAAGAGGGCTGCATGACCCCCATTAAGTTTTGACTGGGCCATTCTGGCCCTGATGGTAATGTCACAGAAATTAAACCTCAACGGGAGGCTCTAACAAATATATACATAGCAGGTGCCCCAGTTGAAGCTCCACTTCTCTAAAGACAAATGATCATAACTTCCTGGGCTTAACAAAGGCAAAAGCAACTGTGTTTTCTCAGCAAATCCACTTTGAACAAGCATTTGCAATGCAATCGGTCTCGCCTTTGGGACCTTATAAGTATTTAGCCATGCAGCACAGACAAATGAACACACAGATATATCCACAGTTCATCACATTGAACTGCATAACTCTTATAAATGTTTGTTTGTAATAAAAAACAATTGGGCATAGCCGAGACTTAAGATGAACCAACCGTGCTAAGCATTTTAATTAATCTATGAAACCTAACATTAGGCTTAATTTCCCCCAAAATACATAATGCAATTTAAATTATTTCCTAAAAATAAATGGTGCGGTTAGTAAGTTCTAAAACTAACTTCATCACAGGAAAAAAAACAGACCCACGTTGTCTCCCTGTTGTCTATGGAAAAGAAATCAGGGCACTTAATTGTTTCCCTCCTTTGATTGGCTTTTTCAATTTTTATATAGCGTCACGGTCTCTGCCCAAGGCTATGTTACATTTATTAGTTTTAAATAGTAAAAATGTATTAAGGACATTTCGAAAAGGGGAGCCGTTTTCCCCCTGAACACTCCTAGCGAGCAATATAAACCACTGCAACAGAGAGCTGAGTAAGCATTGTGACTGAATTGAATGGTATAAGACAAAAAAAAACACCTGGCATTGAAACTGGGTCCTCGCGCATTTGAACTCAAACATCAGGACAACTCCTTGTGCTGGAACCCTCAGCAAGTTCGTGAAGAAAACTAGCTGAGCAAGAACATCTGCTGGAATCAGTGAGGCGGGGGTTGGATTTTTCCACGAAATGACCGAGTTTTGGTGAGAATGTCTTTTGGGTCACTTTTTAGGTCTCGCGCCTAGCGTTGCACTGCGCAACAGTGCTCGCGCAGCGCGAGACATTTAGTAGGTGAAAAACGGGGATTCAGCACTGACCTAGGAATTGCACACGCTCATGCGTGTGCGATTCCTTTTGTGCTCCCCCATTGGCCTTTTCGTGCGTCTTTGTATAAAAGACTGCACGCAATTGGCCAAAGGCGGGTGCATTGCTCCTCCCATGGCCTTTTGGTGTCTATTACGCGCTTGTTTACGAAGCCCATGAGCAACGGACTCTGATAGTAAAGTGTATCGGCCTGATTCCAAAGCGCATGCGCACAATAGCATGCCGGGTAGCAGCACTTGAGGTGTCGCTGCAAGTGAAGCCACGGCACGCGACTATTTCCTATCCATCACGGGATTGGCCGGAAGAAGAGCGGGATAAAGCCTGGAAATCATTCGCTGGAGTGGCTGTGATGTATTGCCCTTCTAATACTTAACGACATGGTGGGCGCAGATGTCACACTTTAATTCAGCGGGCATCATTCAGCCAACTGCATCAAGTTTGCGCCAAGGACTTGCTCCAAATTCTGCTGCAGGCCTCGGTATGTGCTTCTGCATATTGTTAATCCGTTCCCTGCAAGGCTTTATTCCGCCCTCTCCTCTGCCTGTGTGTACAGTACGCCTGGGAAGCGGCGCTTCAGTGACAGACCCCCACCTCTTCACATCGAAGAAGATGAAAGTCTTTGAATCTGGTGATTACATTTGTCGACGGTCGCAGCATAAGACATTCTTAATTGTATTGCTGGTGAAATCCCAAAGCAGGGAACAAAACTAGGGCGTGCTCGGCACAAGAGAATGTTGATAAAAGGCTCTGTGAGTGGAAGAATGGTTGGCGGCGATATTGGGATCATGTTTATGAGTTGCTGTAGGCAAACCTGTGTACACGCTCGTGTTTCTGTGTGTGTATCACAATGCGTGTTTATGTACAAGTGCCTGAGACAGCTGCCCTGTCTGGACTGGGAGCCAAAAGTAACACTGACTAAATAAAATGTTCCACACAGCTCCTTACGGGTCTGTCTTCCGTTCAGTGGCGTACCCTCAAGCTTCGATCCAGTGAGGAGCTCTCTGGCCAGGGGCCCGTGTATAGTGCCGGAGGGGGCCCCCTAGAACTCACACCACTCCCATGCCCTCCCCTCACACACACACCGCGGGGGCTGCCCCGGCTATTGTTATGCCACTGCTTCCGTTCATTTCTCTATCTTGCGCTCTCCCTCCCTGCTACCGCAACTGACCCCTCCATACCCACCTGGAAACGCCTTATGAACTAAATGGCCAGTCCGCCCTCCGGTGGTTGTTGGTGATTTGGTTGAAGTAAATGGCACTCTTACTCTTCAATTAACACCAAACGCCCCCTTATGAAGACGCCAGACAATGGAGTCGATAAAACCGCCTGGAAGAAATATTTTGATCACATGTTGCAGTATTACCCTCTGATAGTTTTACTGGGAAATTCTGAGTTTTGCCTGTTACAATCGCAGTTTTATTCTTACTATTAAAACTGCAAGATTTCCCTCATTAAGATATTTTCTCCTCGTCAAAATTCTCTGCACAATAACTGGAGAAATTTGCATGAGAAAAACTCATGATCAAAGCAAAAATTGCACTCAATTTAGAACGCGCTAATGAGCGCAAATACTGTTCCTATTGAAAAGTGCTTCTCCCTAGAGACATGCTTAGGAGCAGCTTGTCTCCTCATCATGTATGTAACAAATGGAAACGTTCGTAGTCAAACATATAAAAGGGGTATTAGACGCATTCTACCCACACATGCGGGGTATGACAGAGCTTGTATCCAGCATATGGTAATGCAGTGGGAGAGGTGGTCATCCATTTTATCTTTCGGGCCTCTAACCTCGACAGACAGGGTCGCCCTACGCCTCGTGGTTTATAGGGATTTATATTTTAGCGGACAGGATATTTGTCACCGTTGTGACGGAGTGCCCTGTCCATCAAGATCTAAACCAGTCACAGTTGGTGGTGGGAGTACACAAGCCAAGGGTTTAGTAGGGTTGACCCACTCCTGGATTAAGTGGTACTCTAGGTATGTATCAAAGCAGCACTAGTCATCTTGTTATGTTCCTTCAGGTAAAGAAAGCTGTTGCATTGGTGCGGTAAGCAAGATAGTCTGTCTGTGCAGTGGCGGCTCCTCCATTGGGGCGTGGGGCGTCGCCTCACTGCTTTCTCGCAGTGCGAGAAGCAGAACATAAAATGGTAAAACTACCATTTTATGTTTCTGCTTCTCGCACTGCGAGAAAGCTGGAGTGCCTGGTTGTGGGCGGGCGGGTGGGTGGTCCTGCTCGAGGGCAGGGGGGGAGTGGCTTGCCCACTGTTGTGGGCCCTGACTGCTTTGGTCGGCCTGGGGCCGACCAAAGCAGTCATGCGCACTCTCCCTTTTCTCTATGTAGGCAGCCTACATAGAGAAAAGGGCCTCCCGTTAGGCGCCCGGCTGGGGCGCTGTGCGCCTGCACTGCACCAATCACAACGCTGCCATTGCAGCGTTGTGATTGGCGGAGGGGAGGGAGGCTGCCTGTGGGTGGCTTTCCTCCTGATGAGAGCTGCAGGGTTCGAAAACGCGGGACGGTGGGAGTCGGGACCGGCCAGGAGCTGAGGTGGCGCGGGACGGTGAGTTATATTTTAATTAAACCCCTCCCGCCTCCCCCCTCATCTCCCCCGCGACGACCCCATTTCCACCCACCACCCCCACCCGCCCGTCATGCCGGCCGCAGTAAGTGTAGGCCTTGTAGGAGAGTAGGATCTGCTTCACATGGGTACCCCCACTTTTTGCTGATGCTTCACTGTTTTTCGACTTTAGTCTGGCTGGGGCCCTGCTAATCAGAACCCCAGCCTAGCTGCTTCCTCTCTAAAATGGTTTCCATGTGCCTTAGGCACATCTCTGATTGGAATCTGGTGTGCCCTTATAAGTCCCTAGTATATTGTATACTATGTACCCAGGGCATAGGTACCTCAGAGGCCTACCAGGGGCTGCAGCATGTATTGTGCCACCCCTGGAAGGCCATCCAAAATGACACCACAGGTCTGCTACTGCAGCTTGGGTAAGGTGGTGCATGCACCCCTTACAGTGGTATAGGCTACCTATATCACTACCATTGCACACACATATAAACCTATAAGTCACTCCTATGGCAGGCCTTACCAATCCTGAAGGCAGAGTGCTTGGTTTTTATGTGAGAGGGTGCCCCTGCATGAGCAGAGCCCCTCTACAGCGTTCGGAGTCCCTCCTCTGATGCTGTTTGTGGTACAGCCTGACCATATACTCTTAAGTGCATTATATCCTCGCGGTACAATGCTAACTTTGGACTGGCAGCACCAAAACATGTCGTGTTTGGTGTCAAACATCTTGGAATACTACCCCCGCCAGTCCTGGCGGCGGGGGTAGCATTCCACCCTTCTAGAGGGAGAGACATGTACACACCGGGCTACCCGGTAACTTCTTTCCAGAGCCCTGGCATCACAAAATGGATGCCGCTGCCACAGACACGGGTCTGGCCTCCTGCTGCTGACTGAAACTCCGGCAGGGGAGGCCTGGACAATAGGTTTCCTGTCGAAGGGAGGTGTAACCACCTCCCCAGACAGGATAGTGTGTATTGGGGCTGGGCGGGAGCACCCTCTGGTGCTTTGAAGTCCTGCACTGGGGGCACATTTGGTGTCCCTGTGCATATGCCAGTTCAAACCGGTTGCAGGGGCTACCTGCCCCTGCTCTGGTGCGAAACTGGACAAAGGGAATGGGTGTAACCACCCCTCTTCCCTGACCCTCCCATAGGTGGGTCCCCAGAGAATGTCCAACCCCCTAACTTAGTATAAGTATGGGACCCCAGTCCTTAGGACTTTAGATTTACCTGGACGAAACTCTGATACAGAATCCTGGACCTTCGACGCTCTACTTTAAGATTAGAGGACTGAAGAATCTCCCTTGGGGGCAAGGAGTGACTCCCCTGCTTGGCAGGCACCTAAGAAGCAATTGTCCGGTCTGCGTCGCCGAAGCTCCCGCCGGACGCCGAAGTCTTTGCATCACCATAGGTAGATTTCCAGACTTCACCGAGGCTGCCCTGAGTCCCCAGCAAAGCTGAGGCCCGTAGCTGTCGTGGATAACGTGGAACCATGACCCCTGGACACCGAGCACATTTGCAAGTGCATCCTCTTCCTGGTCTCCCACGAAGTTGTGCTTTGGGCTCCGAGTAGCCCCCGCCTCCAGCACCGACTGCACCGAAGATCACTGGCGTCTACTCCACGAGTGTCCTGTGAGCCAGCTCTAAGTGCGTCCACTCGAGGCTCCTTCGCGGTTGCTAGTCCATTTGCTAGTGGGCCCTCCCAAAGGCAACTCTTCCTCTGCTTGGGCTTCCCTGGTTGCTCCAGACGTGCCCTGACTTACCCTCACTGGGTGAGTCCCTCAGACCTTGCTGGTCTGTACCACCGTCCTTCTTCTATTTCCACGTGACTTGCCGTTGCCAAGGCTTGTTGGGTCCAATCCGGTCGCCGACACCCCTGCAATCGACAAACTTCATGGGACAGCTTGAATCCAGCTCCTGGTTGTCGTGGACGCCTCCTGGACCTCGTGGCTGAAGAGTCAAGACGACCATCAACCTACCTGAAGCACCCGACATCGGTGGGCATCTGCTCATCGCCTTCCTGGTCACTGGCTAGTGACCCAGACTCTGTCCCCTCTGCTTTCAGGTTCTTCAGATCTTCGATCCACCTTTGGATCCACCCGAACACTTTCGACTTGGTCGCCAGCAGCACTTTGCAGCAGATCGCCATTGAAAACGACGACGAAACCCGACCCCGAAAGACACCTATGCACCCGGCTTCCCTGGGTGAGGTAACTCGAGTACTCCGGTGCTCCCGTGGGTACAGACTTTAGAACAACCTAGTTCTAAAGGGGTTTGCTCCAAGTCCTCCTCTAAGTGTCCTTTTTCTTTAAAACTCCAACCGCGACATTCCCCATAGAAGTCAACGGCGGCTCGCGGCTGTGTTCTCACACTGCACGCGTCCCCCGTGGGTCCCCTGTGTCACTACCTTGGGTGGTTCCTTGAGGGCCAAGCACTTCTACAGGCTCTAGGCCTTGTGTCTAGCTCAGTCGTGGTTCTTATACCACTTTATTGGTATATGGTTTGGTACGCCCCTAGGGCTCAAACGTGTATTTGTGCTATTACTGTTGATAACTAACTTATAACTTATGTACTTCGAACTCTAGCCTCATAAAGAGACTAGAGGGGTGTGTTTAGCAATAAATACATATATTTTGAATATATACCTGGTGTGGTCCTCTTTCATTTGGTCACTCAAGAGATTATAGACTGGTAAAACAAGCTGCTTTACATTCCTTCAAGACTTAGCCTGAAGGCTGCTCTCCATAGTTACCACTAGGATAGCTTTCAATAAAGGTTGTCTTTAACCTATCTCCAATAAGGGGTTGTTTGGGCTGGTGCAAGGTGCCCACTATAATTAGTGGACAGCATATACCAGGCCAACTTCTCACATTGGTGTGCAGTGTGTGGGATTCCAGCTTGCTATTGTTTTACCAGATAATCTCAATTGAATTGATCAACTGAAAACCACTAAGGGTACCTTAGGTACATATAAATCAAGCTTAGGATACAGTAAGTTCTACTGAACTTAGAGTTGTGTGTTAAGGGATAGCACACCCTTTCTACAACTCAAGAGAGTTTAGTAGGCCACACTAGAGTAGGTAGTGCATACACCACACCACACTAGTAATGTCTTCACTGCCAGGAACCAGTGAGCTCCTGCCATCCAGATATGACACCCTCACATTCTTAGAATTGAGGGAGTTGTGCAAAGTTAGGAAGTTGAAGACAGGCAAAAGTGCCAACACCCAACGTCTCCTAGAGATGCTTCTGCTAGATGACTTTAGAAGACCCATAAGGTCTGAAAGGGAAGGCAGAGAGGGTGGGGCAGAAGAAGAGGGAGAGTCCAGGGATGAAAATACCCAGGACCCAACCTCTGAAACTGGCCAGGGGGATGACAATGATCCTAACCTGGAAAGTGCAGCTACTCCTGAGGAAGAGGAGGAGGCCCAGAATGACCTCCCCCTGTCCCCCAGGAAGAGTTGAGAGTGTGCCCAGAAGGACTAGATCTCCTTCTCAGGAATCTAACCACTCTGACACCTCAGTAGGGACCTCTGTCTCCTCTCATGGAAGGGAATCCTCTCATGAGAGGAGAAAGAGACTGATTCAGTATGAGCAAGCCGAGCTTGAGCTCAGAAAACAGCAGTTGGCTATAGACAGGGAGTCCCTAGATCTCTATAGACAGAGAAAAAGATGGGACTAGAGTCCCATGGTGGCAGCAATTTCCCCAGAGATAGGGAAAGGTCTTATGACCATAGAAACCTGAGCAAGATTGTCCCTCCCTACCAGAGTGGGGATGACATCCACAAATGGATAACTGCACTGGAGAGGGCCTGTAAAGTACAGAGGGTCCCTCAGGAGCAGTGGGCAGCAATCTTGTGGCTCTCCTTTGCAGACAAAGGTAGAGACAAGCTCCTCACTGTTAGAGAAGAGGATGCTGACAATTACAAAGTCTTGAAGAGTGCTCTGATTGAGGGGTTTGGCCTAACAACTGAACAATACAGGTTAAAGTTCAGAGATACCCAAAAAGCACAGACTCAAGACTGGGTGGACTATGTGGATTGTTCTTCTAAGGCTCTGGAAGGTTGGTTGATGGGCAGTAAGGTATGTGACTTCACAGGATTGTACAATCTTATCATGAGGGAGCAGATTCTTAATAACTGTCAAAATCAGCTGTTGCATCAGTACCTGGTGGACTCTGATCTGACCTCTCCCCAAGAATTGGGAAAGAAGGCAGACAAATGGGTCAGAACCAGGGTGAGGCAGAAGGTACAGAACCAAGGTGGTGACCCTAAGAAGCAAGATTCTAAAAACTCTGATAAGGGTGGGGAGAAGGGTAAAGACCAGAAGTCTTCACAAGGCCCCCCAAAATCTTCTTCAGGTGGGTATTCACAGTCTAACAAGGGAAAAGGCCAAAAGAAACCATGGTACAAAGTCTGTAAGCAAAAGACACACTGGACCAGTGATTGCACCAAGTCCAAAGACTCTATTCCAGCCCCCACCAATGCCCCTAAGGCACCTGTTCCCCCTAGTGTAGTTACAGTTGGTGGTGGGAGTACACAGGCCAAGGGTTTAGTAGGGTTGACACTGGGTAAGGAGATGAGCTCTGACCTAGTCAGAGAACTCACTCAGGCTGTCCTAGTCTGTGATGGAGGCATGGATGTGACCTCCTCTGTGAGTCCCAGTAATCTGGGCAAGTACAGGCAACAGCCCTTAATCAATGGAAAAGAGGCTTTGGCATTTAGGGACACAGGGGCAAGTGTCACCATGGTGACACAAGACCTTGTGGATCCTGGGCAGATTATACTTGGTGAAATGTACCAAGTGACCAATGCTAGCAATGTCAGAACAGACCATACTCTGGCAGTTGTTAACTTCTCCTGGGGAGGGGTAACTAGCCTTAAGAAGGTTGTGGTGAGTGCAAACCTACCAGTGGAATGCTTGCTTGGCAATGATCTTGAAACTTCAGCTTGGGCAGAAGTGGAGCTCAGGACCCATGCAGAAATGCTGGGGATCCCTGCAGATGTGTTTGCTGTGACCAGGTCACAGAGCAAAATGTCTAACACTGAACAGGCCTTGGATCCTGGAAAAAAGGACCAAGTGCCATCCAAGAGGAGGAGTAGTAGGGTTAAGGCAGTGCCTTCCCCCTTGGCTCAGAAGGAAGATCAGTCTCTTGAGGGGGATTATCTAGGTCCTGAGGAAGGAACTGTCCCAGAGGAGCTTGAACCTGACCAGGTTGAGTTCTTGGGGACAGGGGGCCCTTCCAGGGCAGATCTGAGCCAGGAGCAGCAGAGCTGCCCCTCTCTTGAACCCCTCAGACAGCAAGCTGCTGCTGAGGCTGCTGGGAATGCTAGTGGTCCCCATAAAGTATATTGGGATGATGGACTCTTGTACTCAGAGTGTAGAGACCCCAAGCCTGGTGCCACCAGGAGGTTGGTTATACCTCTGAAGTTTAGGGGCTTCCTATTGACCCTAGCCCATGATATTCCCCTAGCAGGTCACCTGGGCCAGAACAAGACTTGGGACAGACTTGTCCCTCACTTTCACTGGTCCCACATGTCTGAAGACACCAAGGAGTTTTGTCGCTCCTGTGTAACCTGCCAGGCCAGTGGCAAGGCAGGTGGCACTACAAAGGCCCCCCTGATACCACTACCTGTGGTGGGGGTGCCCTTTGAAAGGGTGGGGATTGACATAGTTGGTCCCATGGATCCCCAAACAGCATCTGGGCACAGGTTTATCCTGGTGGTAGTGGATCATGCCACCAGGTACCCAGAGGCTATTCCCCTTAGGACCACTACAGCACCTGTGGTGGCAAGGGCCCTCCTGGGAATTTTCTCAAGAGTGGGCTTCCCTAAGGAGGTTGTATCAGACAGGGGTGCAAACTTTATGTCTGGATACTTGAAGGCAATGTGGAAGGAGTGTGGAGTGACTTACAAGTTCACCACACCCTATCACCCCCAATGCAATGGTTTAGTTGAGAGATTCAACAAAACCTTAAAGGGCATGATTAGAGGGCTCCCAGAAAAGCTCAGGCGAAGATGGGACATACTCTTGCCCTGCCTTTTATTTGCATACAGGGAGGAGCCTCAAAAGGGGGTTGGCTACAGCCCTTTTGAACTTTTGTTTGGTCACCCTGTCAGGGGTCCATTGTGCTTGGTAAAGGAAGGATGGGAGTTACCTCTCAAGCCCCCAAAGCATGACATAGTGGACTATGTACTTGGTCTCCGCTCCAGGATGGCTGAATACATGAAAAAGGCAACTAAAAACCTTGAGGCTAGCCAGGAACTGCTGTGCTGACTGTTTACCAGCCAGGACAGAAGGTGTGGGTGCTGGAGCCAGTGGCCCCAGCAGCTCTCCAAGGCAAGTGGAGTGGACCCCATACCATTGTTGAACAGAAGGGTGAGGTCACCTATTTAGTAGACCTAGGAACACCCAGGAGTCCCCACAGGGTTCTCCATGTCAACAGATTGAAACCATATGTGGACAGGGCAGACATGGGCTTGCTCATGGCTACTGATGAGGGACAGGAGGAAGAGAGTGACCCACTCCCTGACCTGCTCTCACAGAACCCTGATGATGGGTCAGTGGATGGTGTAGCCTTGGCAGGCAGCCTCACTGCTCAGCAGCAAACTGATTGTAGACAAGTGCTCAATCAGTACAGACATATGTTCTCTCTGACTCCAAGTCAGACCACCTGATGCACTCATGAAGTGGACACTGGGGACAGTCTGCCTATTAAAAATAAGATTTATAGGCAACCTGACCATGTCAAGGACTGTATCAGGACAGAAGTCCAGAAAATGTTGGATTTGGGAGTTATTGAACCCTCAGATGGCCCTTGGGCTAGTCCAGTGGTCCTTGTGCCAAAACCTCACACCAGTGGTGGGAAAAGAGAGATGAGGTTTTGTGTGGACTACAGGGGTCTCAATGCAGTCACTAGGACTGATGCCCATCCAATACCCAGGGCAGATGAGCTAATAGACACTTTGGCCTCAGCAAAGTATCTAAGCACATTTGACCTAACAGCTGGCTACTGGCATATCAGGCTAGCTGATGATGCAAAGCCAAAGACAGCATTCTAAACCCCTAGTGGGCATTATCAATTTGTGGTAATGCCCTTTGGTCTGAAGAATGCACCTTCCACTTTTCAGAGGTTGGTGAATACAGTCCTTACAGGTCTGGAAGCCGATAGTGCAGCATATCTAGATGATATTGCTGTCTTTAGCTCCACCTGGGAGGATCACCTGGTCCACCTCAGAAATGTTTTGCAGGCCCTGCAGAAAGCAGGCCTAACTATCAAGGCCACAAAGTGCCAGATAGGGCAGAGTCAGGTTGTGTACCTGGGCCACCTTGTGGGTGGAGGCCAGGTTCAACCATTGCAGAGCAATCAATCAATCAATCAATCAATCATGTCACTTATAAAGCGCACTACATACCCGCGAGGGTCTCAAGGCGCTGGGGGAAGAGGGGGGTGGTGCTGCTACTGATCGAAGAGCCAGGTCTTGAGGAGTCTTCTGAAGGCCAGTAGGTCTTGGGTCTGTCGGAGGTTGGTGGGGAGGGTGTTCCAGGTCTTGGCGGCGAGGTGGGAGAAGGATCTGCCGCCGGCGGTCGTTTTCCGGATGCGGGGGACTGTGGCGAGGGCGAGGCTGGTCGAGCGGAGCTGGCGGGTGGGGGTGTAGAAGCTGAGTCGTCTGTTGAGGTAGGCTGGTCCGGAGTTGTGGAGTGCTTTGTGTGCGTGGGTGAGGAGCTTGAAGGTTATCCTCTTGTTGACAGGGAGCCAGTGCAGGTCTCTCAGGTGGGGTGTGATGTGGCTGCGTCGGGGGATGTCGAGGATAAGACGTGCAGAGGCGTTCTTGATGCGTTGCAGCCGTCTCAGGAGCTTAGCCGTTGTTCCTGCGTAGAGGGCGTTTCCATAGTCCAGCCTGCTGGTGACGAGGGCCTGGGTGACTGTTTTTCTTGTTTCGGTGGGGATCCACTTGAAGATCCTGCGGAGCATTCGGAGGATGTTGAAGCAGGATGAGGAAACGGCGTTGACCTGCTTAGTCATGGAGAGGGTGGGGTCGAGGATGACCCCTAGGTTGCGTACGTGGTCGGTGGGTGGCGGGGCTGTTCCCAGTGATGTTGGCCACCAGGAGTCGTCCCAGGCTGAAGGGTTGGAACCCAGGATGAGGGCCTCCGTCTTGTCCGAGTTCAGCTTCAGGCGGCTGGTCCTCATCCATTCGGCGACGGCCTTCATTCCTTCGTGGAGGTGGGCTTTGGCGGTGTGAGGGTCTTTGGTGAGGGAGAGGATCAGCTGGGTGTCGTCGGCGTAGGAGATGATGTTGAGGTTGTGCTGTCGGGCGACGTGGGCGAGGGGTGCCATGTAGATGTTGAACAGCGTTGGGCTGAGGGAGGAGCCTTGGGGTACGCCGCAGATGATCTTGGTGGCCTTGGATCGGAAGGGGGCGAGGCGGACGCTTTGTGTTCTGCCGGAAAGGAAGGATGTGGTCCAGTCCAGGGCCTTCTCTTGGATCCCGGCGTCGTGAAGGCGTGTTCGTAGTGTGTGGTGGCAGACCGTGTCGAAGGCGGCTGATAGGTCCAGGAGGATGAGGGCTGCTGTTTCTCCGTTGTCTAGCAGGCTCCTGATGTCATCGGTGGCGGCGATGAGGGCGGTTTCGGTGCTGTGGTTGCTGCGGAAGCCGGACTGGGAAGGGTCCAGGATGCTGTTCTCCTCGAGGTAGCGGGTCAGTTGTTTGTTGACGATTTTCTCGGTGACCTTCGCGGGGAACGGGAGCAGAGAGATGGGTCGGAAGTTCTTGAGGTCCTTGGGGTCTGCCTTGGGTTTCTTGAGTAAGGCGGTGATCTCGGCGTGCTTCCAGCTTTCCGGGAAGGTTGCTGTCTCGAAGGAGATGTTGATTATTTTCCGGAGATGGGGCGCGATGGCTGTACTGGCTTTGTTGAAGATGTGGTGAGGGCACGGGTCTAGTGGTGAACCGGAGTGGATGGTGTTCATGATCTCGCTGGTGTCCTCGTCGTTGATGTTGGTCCAGGAGAGCAGGCGGTTGGTGGTTGTGCGGGCAGTGGTCTCGGTGGTTGCCGGGGCGGTCGTGGTGTTGAAGCTGTCGTGGATGTCGGCGATTTTGCGGTGGAAGGAGGTGGCCAGTGAGTCGCACAGGTCTTGCGACGGCTGGATGTCGTTGGTGTTGGAGCTGGGGTTGGAGAGTTCCTTCACGATGTTGAAGAGCTCTTTGCTGTTGTGTGCGTTGTTGTCTAGGCGGTCTTTGAGTGAGGCCCTTTGGCGGATCTGATGAGGTGATGGTGATTGCGGGTGGCGCTCTTGTGGGCGGCGTAGCTGTCCGCTGTCCGTTCGTGGAGCCAGATCTTCTCCAGTTTTCGGCATGTTCGTTTGGAGGCCTGGAGGTCTTCAGTGAACCAGGTGGCTTTCTTGCTGGTGTGGCTGTTGGGCGGATTCTTGAGCGGGGCGAGGGTGTTGGCGCAGTCGTCGATCCACTGTCTGAGGTTGCGGGCGGCGGTGTCGGGGTCGGAGGGTTCGGCGGGTGGGTTCAGGGCGAGGGTTGTGGTTAGCTGGTCTTCCATGACTCTGCTCCAGCAGCGGCGAGGCATTTGTTCGGTGCGGTGGTGCGTGGTGGGCTTCCTGTAGGTGAAGTGGATGCAGTGGTGGTCAGTCCAGTGGGGTTCGGAGGTGTGGTTGAAGGAGACGTGTGGGCTTGCGGAAAAGATGGAGTCTAGCGTGTGGCCGGCGGCGTGGGTGGGTGTAGTCACGAGCTGTCTGAGTCCGAGGGTGGCGAGGTTGTCGATCAGGGTGGTGGAGTTGGTGTCCTTGTTGTTCTCGAGGTGGAAGTTCAGGTCCCCGAGGAGGATGTAGTCCGTGGAGGCGATGGACTGGACTGCTCCAACTACCCAGACTCAGGTGAGAGCCCTTTTAGGACTGACTGGGTACTATAGGAGATTTGTCAAGGGGTATGGATCAATAGTGACACCCCTGAATGACTTAACTTCCAAGAAAATGCCCAAAAAGGTTCAGTGGACAGCTAGCTGTCAAAAGGCATTTGATGACCTAAAGCAGGCCATGTGCACTGCTCCCATTCTACAGAGTCCTGATTACTCCAAGAAGTTCATTGTCCAAACAGATGCATCTGAATTGGGGGTAGGGGCTGTACTGTCACAATTGAATGATGAAGGTCAGGATCAGCCAGTAGCTTTTATTAGCAGAAGGCTGACCCCTAGAGAGAAACGTTGGTCAGCCATAGAGAGGGAGGCCTTTGCTGTGGTTTGGGCTCTGAAGAAGTTGAGGCCATACTTGTTTGGTACTCACTTCCTTGTTCAAACAGACCACAAGCCCCTCCTATGGCTAAAACAAATGAAAACCCCAAACTGCTTAGGTGGTCCATTTCCCTACAGGGGATGGACTTTACAGTGGAACATAGACCTGGGAGTAACCATGCCAATGCAGATGGACTCTCTAAGTACTTCCACTTAGAACATGAAGACTCAACTGGTCAAGGTTAGTTTAATGTCCCTACGTTTGGGGGGGGTTGTGTAGGAGAGTAGGATCTGCTTCACATGGGTACCCCCACTTTTTGCTGATGCTGCACTGTTTTTTGACTTTAGTCTGGCTGGGGCCCTGCTAATCAGAACCCCAGCCTAGCTGCTTCCTCTCTAAAATGGTTTCCATGTGCCTTAGGCACATCTCTGATTGGAATCTGGAGTGCCCTTATAAGTCCCTAGTATATGGTATACTATGTACCCAGGGCATAGGTACCTCAGAGGCCTACCAGGGGCTGCAGCATGTATTGTGCCACCCCTGGAGGCCATCCAAAATGACACCACAGGTCTGCTACTGCAGCCTGGGTAAGGTGGTGCATGCACCCCTTACAGTGGTATAGGCTCCCTATATCACTACCATTGCACACACATATAAACCTATAAGTCACTCCTATGGCAGGCCTTACCAATCCTGAAGGCAGAGTGCTTGGTTTTTATGTGAGAGGGTGCCCTGCATCAGCAGAGCCCCTCTACAGCGTTCGGAGTCCCTCCTCTGATGCTGTTTGTGGTACAGCCTGACCATATACTCTTAAGTGCATTATATCCTCGCAGTACAATGCTAACTTTGGACTGGCTGCACCAAAACATGTCGTGTTTGGTGTCAAACATCTTGGAATACTACCCCCCCGCCAATCCTGGTGGCGGGGGTAGCATTCCACCCTTCTAGAGGGAGAGAAATGTACACACCGGGCTACTCGGTAACTTCTTTCCAGAGCCCTGGCATCACAAAATGGATGCCGCTGCCACAGACACGGGTCTGGCCTCCTGCTGCTGACTGAAACTCCAGCAGGGGAGGCCTGGACAATAGGTTTCCTGTCGAAGGGAGGTGTAACCACCTCCCCAGACAGGATAGTGTGTATTGGGGCTGGGCGGGAGCACCCTCTGGTACTTTGAAGTCCTGCACTGGGGGCACATTTGGTGTCCCTGTGCATATGCCAGTTCAAACCGGTTGCAGGGGCTACCTGCCCCTGCTCTGGCGCGAAACTGGACAAAGGGAATGGGTGTAACCACCCCTCTTCCCTGACCCTCCCATAGGTGGGTCCCCAGAGTATGTCCAACCCCTAACTTAGTATAAGTATGGGACCCCAGTCCTTAGGACTTTAGATTTACCTGGACAAAACTCTGATACAGAATCCTGGACCTTCGACGCTCTACTTTAAGATTAGAGGACTGAAGAATCTCCCTTGGGGTCAAGGAGTGACTCCCTGCTTGGCAGGCACCTAAGAAGCAAATGTCCAGTCTGCATCGCCGAAGCTCCCGCCGAACACCGAAGTCTTTGCATCACCAGAGGTGGATTTCCAGACTTCACAGAGGCTGCCCTGAGTCCCCAGCAAAGCTGAGGCCCGTAGCTGTCGTGGGTAACGTGAAACCGTGACCCCTGGACACTGAGCACATTTGCAAGTGCATCCTCTTCCTGGTCTCCCACAAAGTTGTGCTTTGGGCTCCGAGTAGCCCCCGCCTCCAGCACCGACTGCATCGAAGATCACTGGTCTCCACTCCACGAGTGTCCTGTGAGCCAGCTCTAAGTGCGGCCACTCGAGGCTCCTTCGCAGTCGCTAGTCCGTTGGCTAGTGGGCCCTCCCGAAGGCAACTCTTCCTCTGCTTGGGCTTCCCTGGTTGCTCCAGACGTGCCCTGACTTACCCTCACTGGGTGAGTCCCTCAGATCTTGCTGGTCTGTACCACCGTCCTTCTTCTATTTCCACGTGACTTGCCGTTGCCAAGGCTTGTTGGGTCCAATTCAGTCGCCGACACCCCTGCAATCGACAGACGTCGTGGGACAGCTTGAATCCAGCTCCTGGTTGTCGTCGACGCCTCCTGGACCTCGTGGCTGAAGAGTCAAGACGACCATCAACCTACCTGAAGCACCCGACATCGGTGGGCATCTGCTCATCGCCTTCCTGGTCACTGGCTAGTGACCCAGACTCTGTCCCCTCTGTTTTCAGGTTCTTCAGATCTTCGATCCACCTTTGGATCCACCCGAACACTTTCGACTTGGTCGCCAGCAGCACTTTGCAGCAGATCGCCATTGAAAACGACGACGAAACCCGACCCCGAAAGACACCTATGCACCCGGCTTCCCTGGGTGAGGTAACTCGAGTACTCCGGTGCTCCCGTGGGTATAGACTCTAGAACAACCTAGTTCTAAAGGGTTTGCTCCAAGTCCTCCTCTAAGTGTCCTTTTTCTTTAAAACTCCAACTGCGACATTCCCCATAGGTGTCAACGGCGGCTCGCGGCTGTGTTCTCACACTGCACGCGTCCCCCGTGGGTCCCCTGTGTCACTACCTTGGGTGGTTCCTTGAGGGCCAAGCACTTCTACAGGCTCTAGGCCTTCTGTCTAGCTCAGTCATGGTTCTTATACCACTTTATTGGTATATGGTTTGGTACGCCCCTAGGGCTCAAACGTGTATTTGTGCTATTACTGTTGATAACTAACTTATAACTTATGTACTTCGAACTCTAGCCTCATAAAGAGACTAGAGGGGTGTGTTTCGCAGTAAATACATATATTTTGAATATATACCTGGTGTGGTCCTCTTTCATTTGGTCACTCAAGAGATTATAGACTGGTAAAACAAGCTGCTTTACATTCCTTCAAGACTTAGCCTGAAGGCTGCTCTCCATAGCTACCACTAGGATAGCTTTCAATAAAGGTTGTCTTTAACCTATCTCCAATAAGGGGTTGTTTGGACTGGTGCAAGGTGCCCACTATAATTAGTGGACAGCATATGCCAGGCCAACTTCTCACATGCCTCAAATGCTTTACACTGCCGAGTACACGTTTACACTGAAGGCAGGAAGAATGCAGTTTTTGTTAGTTAATTACTAGTCTGATTCTAAAATGAGGCTTGAGTTAATTTATCCGGAAGCCCAGATGTTTCAGGTTGCGATCTTTCCGTAACCCTTCCCAACCACCCACCGTCAGCACCACCTGCGGCGTCACCAAACTCAAACCTGGAGCAGGCCTAATGCGTGCTGCATGCTTTACAACTTTTCGATATCATCACGTAACGCTTCAAGGTGTTTCTAGCTTGGAGGTGTGGGGGCATACGAAGTTATAGTAGAGGCAACCCTATTCCCTGGCTCAGACCAAGGCCGCTGGTATCTTCAAACTATTTTCGGCGGTCTCCAACTTAAGAAATCTGCATAAAATGGCATAAATATGTACATGCTCACTTCGAATATTTGGGGAAAATATGAGGCAGAAAAGGGTTAAGTGGTGTTGCCTGAAAATAGTTCATTTTTTGCAGTTTGATATATTTGATAGGCATTGCAGCGCTATACATGAGCACCAGTTACATTATACAAGTTCACATTCATTGTGTTTTTAATCAGTCAGTGCTTCACAGGACCTCTGCAGTGCACGCCCAGTGCGTACATAACATATATTTTACAGTTACGGCCCAGGAGTTCCATCCTCTGGCCTGCCGGCTCAGGTAAGGTGACGAGCTGGTATTGGTGCCATTTTTAATTGGCAAGACGCTGTGGGCAATACTTTCAGACAGCAGTACAGTGACGTGACTCGGTCAGTGGAGCGTTCAGAATCGGGCCAGTTTCTAACTTATCTACAGCGCAGAGTGGCTTGATCATGGCATAGGTATGCAGTTAGTCTTGAGTTTTTCACCCTAGCCCATGCACCGATTTATTTTACAAGCTGCTTGCTATAGAATTGTTTCTTGGCTTTTAGTATTGGGCAATGAGACACCCTGGTGTTTTTGTTTTTATCTGGCTAATGCTAGTTGAAAAAGGAATTAGCCACTGAATAAGGTGACAAGTAGCAGAGGCAACAATTTTCCCAGCTGCTTGTGTAGAAAAAATAAAACTTTATATGATTTTTTTTCTTAGGTCTATTTTAACCCCGTTATACTCCTAATTACTGGCATTATTACAGTATAAATCGCTATATTAAAACAAGCATTTACAACGCAATAGGTCTCGCATTTACAAGAGTTTGAGCTATTGGCATCGTAAATAACAATGCCTTTTACGTGTTTGGAAAACTTGCCAGCGGTGTGTAAACACGCACTTTGTACTTATAGTCCTTGCTCAGGAGAAGCAAGGCTGGCAGTAAAAGAGGTACAGTTACTGCCATCCTTGCTTCTTGTGAGCAACCACTATAAGTTCCAAGTGCGTGTTTACGCACAACTTTCAGGTTTTCAAAACACATAAATAAAAGGCATTGTCATTTACAATGCCAATAGCTCAAACTCTTGTAAATGCGAGACCTATTGCATTGCAAATGCTTGTTTGGGTTGCAGATGGGTGATTTTCGGGAGGGACAGGGGGGGTGCGGGGCTGTTTTCGGGGAGCGGGGGCTCTTTCTGTGACTGCCATGCAGCACTTCCTCCTCCCACAGCCCCCACCTTTCTTTTCTCTCTCCCTGCTCGGAGGGAGGGAGGGAGAGAGGGTGAGAGAGAGAGGGAGGGCAGCTCTCGGCTCCAGCCAAAGCGCTAAATTTAACAAGCATTTGCAATGCAATAGGACTCGCATTTACGCGAGACCTCTTGCATTGCAAACGGTAGTCATCACGGACTACGGGAGGGAGGGGGGCGGGAGTCACGGACTATGGGAGGGAGGGAGGCGGGAGTCACGGACTACGGGAGGGAGTGGGGGCGGGAGTCACGGACTATGGGAGGGAGGGGGGGCGGGAGTCACGGACTACGGGAGGGAAGGGGGGCGGGAGTCACAGACTACGGGAGGGAAGGGGGTGGGAGTCACGGACTATGGGAGGGAGGGGGGCGGGAGTCACGGACTACGGGAGGGAGGGGGGTGGGAGTCACGGACTACGGGAGGGAGGGGGGGCGGGAGTCACAAACTACGGGAGGAAGGGGGGGCGGGAGTCACGGACTACGGGAGGGAGGGGTGCGGGAGTCACGGACTATGGGAGGGAGGGGGGCGGGAATCACGGACAACGAGAGTGAGGGGGGGAGAAGGAACGGACAACGGGAGTGGGGAGGGGGGGAGAAGGCAGTAGGAGAACTCTTTAAAGAAAATTGTGCTCACAGTCTATATAACGTGCAACACTCGAAGTAAAGGGGCCAGTAGCCATGGGAGGGTACAAATGACAACATGCCCGTAATAAGGAGGGACTAACAAGCCTACAAACCAATCCGAAGGCAGCATTTAAGAAGGACAAAGACACAAGCCAATGAAATATATGGGCGGGAGAGTGGGCGGGGCTTCCCTCACGTACTGAACTACCACAGATCTTCCCTGGAGCAGCGCTTGCACGCGGACACTAGGCTCAACCTAAAAACATCAACCGTGCATCCCCAATTGCTATCGTCCTAACGCACTCATCGACAGCACACTTAAAATCATTGGGAGAGTCATTTACGACCATTTGGTTAAATGACACACAATTGATGGACGGAATGCAGAACAAATCAAAAACATTCACCCCCAGTCAAGAGATCTGGGTTAAATCCATCATTCTTTTGCTCACCATGCCACCCCAGTTTAGACCTGGCCATATGCAAATCAGTCTTGACCCTGTGCCTCATGGGAACAGTCCAGCCCGAACTGCCAAGCCAGGTCCTCCCTGGACCGGAAACAAGCATCCTAGGACCGGTTTCGGGGTTTCACCCTCTTCAGCCAGGATAGCTTGATTCCAGTGGCACAGTGAGCCCAGGACCCACGTCTGGGCATACCTGGCGCACTTAGGGCGAGAAAGCAAAAGACACACAATTGATGGACGGAATGCAGAACAAATCAAAAACATTCACCCCCAGTCAAGAGATCTGGGTTAAATCCATCATTCTTTTGCTCACCATGCCACCCCAGTTTAGACCTGGCCATATGCAAATCAGTCTTGACCCTGTGCCTCATGGGAACAGTCCAGCCCGAACTGCCAAGCCAGGTCCTCCCTGGACCGGAAACAAGCATCCTAGGACCGGTTTCGGGGTTTCACCCCTCTTCAGCCAGGATAGCTTGATTCCAGTGGCACAGTGAGCCCAGGACCCACGTCTGGGCATACCTGGCGCACTTAGGGCGAGAAAGCAAAAGACACACAATTGATGGACGGAATGCAGAACAAATCAAAAACATTCACCCCCAGTCAAGAGATCTGGGTTAAATCCATCATTCTTTTGCTCACCATGCCACCCCAGTTTAGACCTGGCCATATGCAAATCAGTCTTGACCCTGTGCCTCATGGGAACAGTCCAGCCCGAACTGCCAAGCCAGGTCCTCCCTGGATCGGAAACAAGCATCCTAGGACCGGTTTCGGGGTTTCACCCCTCTTCAGCCAGGATAGCTTGATTCCAGTGGCACAGTGAGCCCAGGACCCACGTCTGGGCATACCTGGCGCACTTAGGGCGAGAAAGCAAAAGACACACAATTGATGGACGGAATGCAGAACAAATCAAAAACATTCACCCCCAGTCAAGAGATCTGGGTTAAATCCATCATTCTTTTGCTCACCATGCCACCCCAGTTTAGACCTGGCCATATGCAAATCAGTCTAGACCCTGTGCCTCATGGGAACAGTCCAGCCCGAACTGCCAAGCCAGGTCCTCCCTGGACCGGAAACAAGCATCCTAGGACCGGTTTCGGGGTTTCACCCCTCTTCAGCCAGGATAGCTTGATTCCAGTGGCACAGTGAGCCCAGGACCCACGTCTGGGCATACCTGGCGCACTTAGGGCGAGAAAGCAAAAGACACACAATTGATGGACGGAATGCAGAACAAATCAAAAACATTCACTGGATGTTTTGATTTGTTCTGCATTCCGTCCATCAATTGTCATGTTGGAGTGCTGGTCTATTTTCCTTCAGGGTGGAGAATTGATGTTTGATATATATATATATATATATTATCTACTGGCGGTCGCCAGTAGATAGTTATAGTTACAACCTATTATCCATAGGAAATCCGCGACATTCTATTTGAAATAACTCTCTTGCCGGTTGACGTATCTTCGCGAAATTTTCAAACTTTGTGGCCCGCTCCGGTCCGCTCCTACCCTGAAAGTCTCGGGGGATTCGTCAAGCGGGGGCCGAGAAAAAGGGGGTCCCAAAACGTGTTTTCCCCATGCACTTTTCCATAGGAAACTTTAGACACGGCTACAGCCCGAACTGCTGAACGGAATTACACCAAATTTGGCAAAGAGGTAGTTCTTGGTTCAGAAAGAACCCTTTGGTTAAATGGTGTAAATCCGTTCAGTAGTTGCTGAGAAAATGAAAAGTAAAAAGTTAGTGATATCTATGGCCGAGTAGGGTCCGCGTACCCTCAGCGCACCCTGCGCGCACCGTCCCGATCACGAGCTGCATGTTAATTGGTTGTCAGCTGGCTGTCAATATTCCGATTCAGGAAATATTGGCAGCCATTTTGTCCCTCGGTAGAACCGAGGGACAGAAACAAGTGCGCAAAGCGCACAAAGGGGGCAGGGTAGAAACACCCTGACCCCCTAGGTTTGCTCATGGGGTCCCACAAGGACCCCCTGGGCAAAAAAAAATAAAAAATGTTTTTTAAAAATCGGCAGGATGCGCTCAGGGTGCGCGAATCCTGCCGAAAAAAAAAAAAATCGAAGCGCGGTCTCCCGCGCTTCGATGGTAATTGGCCCCCGGGTGGCCCAAGTCCCGGGGGCATGGTGGGGGGGGATAATTTAATGTGTGGGGGGCCTCAAAGGGCCCCCCAAGCCCCGGGGACCGCCACCCCCCGGGGCTTTTTTTGAAAAATGGTGCGGGAGGGCTCTGAGCCCTCCCGCAGCCCCGGGGACCACCACCTCCCCGGGGCTTTTTTTAATTAAATTGTAAAACCTGTGTGGGGGGGGCTCCAGCCCCCCCACACGCCCCGGGGACCGCCACCTCCCCGGGGCACTAAACATTTTAATATGGGGGTCCGTTACGGACCCCCAGAGCCCCGGGGACCACCACCTCCCCGGGGCTATGTACTGAATGGGAGGGGGGCCGCGCGGCCCCCCTCCTGGAGCCCTTGATGGCCCTGGGGACCACCACCCCCCAGGGCCGGCTCCTGCAGTGTCCCGGGGTGCCTACCCCCGGGACACTGTAGTTTGCTATGGGCTCACTGTGCCACTGGAATCAAGCTATCCTGGCTGAAAAGGGGTGAAACCCCGAAACCGGTCCTAGGATGCTTGTTTCCGGTCCAGGGAGGACCTGGCTTGGCAGTTCGGGCTGGACTGTTCCCATGAGGCACAGGGCCAAGACTGATTTGCATATGGCCAGGTCTAAACTGGGGTGGCATGGTGAGCAAAAGACTGATGGCTTTAACCCAGATCTCTTGACTGGGGGTGAATGTTTTGATTTGTTCTGCATTCCGTCCATCAATTGTGTGTCTTTTGCTTTCTTGCCCTAAGTGCGCCAGGTATGCCCAGACGTGGGTCCTGGGCTCACTGTGCCACTGGAATCAAGCTATCCTGGCTGAAGAGGGGTGAAACCCCGAAACCGGTCCTAGGATGCTTGTTTCCGGTCCAGGGAGGTCCTGGCTTGGCAGTTCGGGCTGGACTGTTCCCATGAGGCACAGGGTCAAGACTGATTTGCATATGGCCAGGTCTAAACTGGGGTGGCATGGTGAGCAAAAGAATGATGGATTTAACCCAGATCTCTTGACTGGGGGTGAATGTTTTGATTTGTTCTGCATTCCGTCCATCAATTGTGTGTCTTTTGCATTTGGTTAAATGGGCAGCTGATAAGGACATCCTCTCCCCTTTTTAATTTGGTTTCCGTCCAAAATTAGGCACCAATAAACAATGTCTGAACCTGGCCCTGACAATTCCTAAGTACACCAATGCCAGGCGCTCTCCTATTTACCTTGCCTTCATGGATCTGTCCACTGCCTTTGAGTCCGTGAACAGAACCAAGCTATGGTTGATGTTGCTGGATCGAGGAGTGGACCCACCTCTGGTAAACTTCCTGTACTCACTACATCCAGATCTCTCAGCTAGAGTTCGCTTACATTCGTACGGCGAGCTTTCTCTTGATTTCCCTTTGAAGAGCGGAGAGCGACAGGGGTGCACATTGGCTCCCCTACTCTTCATTTTATATATAAATGGATTAACTGGCCACTTAACTTCTTCCCACTCAGAATACCTGAATAGCAGGCACTCCGATTCCCGCGTTACTTTATGCTGATGACGCAGTATTGCTAGCCCTCGCCCCACATGCACTGAGGCACCTAGAGGACCGTTTTGCTTCTTTTATGCAAAATCTGAATTTAAAAACCAACTACACCAAGTCGCACATTATGTCCTGTGGACCAGGTAAATTAAGGCTAAACAAAATCAGTATCAATAGGAAAGAATTAACGAGTGTTAATATTTTTTGTTATCTAGGATTAACCTTTGGCTCGACAGGGTCGTGCAATACCCATCTTGCTCAGGCTAGCCTTAAGCTTATGATGGAACGTTCTGTAACCTTATTAGTCCAGACTTTAGAGGGACTGTCTTACCACCATTGAAGGTGTATAATTCGCAGTGTATCACTGCAGCCACTTATGCCGCAGGAGTCTGGGGTTTTAACAAATGTTGCTCCTTACAGGCTGAGGAAAATCATTTTTTTGGCGGTTGCTGAGTTTACCACCGTCCACCTCTAGTCTTATCACTCATTCTGAGTTAAACCAGAGTTTTATAGCAGACAATGTACATTTGGCGCCACTCTTATGGGTCAGCGTCTCGATTAACCCAGCAGCAAAGCTATGCAGGGATATTATACCTGATTGTCTAACGTTGGATAAGGTCGACTCTATTCCATGGTTAAGTTACATACAGGACACTCTAGGAACGCTGGGTTTATCCTCCTGGTTCAGCAAACCTAGTAGCATTTTCAAAACTGTTAAGACAGAGGTGAAAACATCATTCATGGAGCACTGCGCAGACACCAGAATAAAAAACAAGCGAGCAAAACCCTCTGTTTCGAATGATTGTAGATTTTTATTCACAGGTGAACCCCCTATGTATTTATCTTTAGATTTCACAAGATTGGAGCGATCACTCCTTTTTCGCTTCAGGGCAGGGTCACTTTATCGGACCCTATTTTTAAAAAACTCTCTAGACCTAGAGGGAAACGTACTACATACTTGCCCCAGTGACCATCAATCTGCAGAATCACTTTTGCACTTCATGTTTTTCGCAAATTGCACATTTTAGCACGAAAGCACTTTCTGGCGCCTTTGTTATGCAAGTTAGGATTCTGACGGTGTAGAGTAGATTTGCTCCACTTACAATTTTTAAGTTCACCTGAAATGTCCTACCTTGTCTGCACCTTTTTGAAAGCTGCCATTCGGTCTAGTAAAACTGTGATAGGCTAACTTTCTGAACTATATGCATGCCGTGGGTCATTAGGTAGACGCCAATATATTTCTTTCCCCATGGGTGGAGAGCGATTTTTTATGTTAGCTCTTTTCTCTCTTTGCTTAATTTCTCACATTTAGATAGCCACGACTCGTATGGAGCCCGCCTTTGAAAGGTGGAGTTAGGCATAGGTGTCTCCTTTTACCTCCTGTGTTAGTCGGAGCACATAGCGGACCCTATTTGAGGTTTTTGTTCTTCTTTGTCCCTTACTCTCCTCTTCCGTCGCCAATTGTGATATGAGTGTATTGATGCCTTAAAACCTGATTGCAAATTACACTTCTTGTTCTTTTATAAATTTGGCTATTTGATAAAATGTGGAGTCTTAAAGTTTATTAATACATAAACATTTTTAATTTAATGTAAAAAAATTTTAAGCTTCTGAGAGACTGTGGATATGTATTATATTTTATGTGCTTTTATGGTCTATTTCTAATCAGACCGAATAAAGATATTGAATTGAATTGAGATCATACAACATGTCGTATTTTAAAAAGCTTCAGATAAAAGTACTACATTAACATTTTTTAAAATAAAAAAGTAACCTTCTGTTAAGTTTTTACCTTCAGTGACACAGGAAAAATATTCTTCCCAATTTCAATAAATATCTGATGCTGGGGAAGTTAAAACGTCCTGAATGTGACCACGGACAATCACTACACCAGTTGGAAGTTTCAAATTATGCTCTTTCCTTGCCCTTTTCAAAGCTGAATATGATGTAACCAGAGGGTTTGGAACACACCTGGGCAGCACTTGTACAGAGATACATACAATAATGTTACATGGCAACAGTAAAACCACTGGACACAAGATCACACAGTGAATCAACTTACATTACCTCCTCAACCCATTTTTCACATACCAATGCTTATTATATGAGGTGTCTAACCTCGACCTAAGAACCACGTGACCTAGATGGACAAGTAAAAAAGTAAAGGAAAGGCCCCGCCGTCCCTTCCCTATGCTCGTCTCATCACTTTAGCAATCAGGGAGGCCGGATCCGACCACGCTTCCTGGTTCGTTTGTCCGCGCGGCTTACATCATCAGACCTATGGCATCCATAGAACCTCACAAGGTAAGCACTGGGGGCGTGGCCTCTTGGAGGTAAGGAATTCCAGGTAGCTCCTTGACTCCTGGCAAGTAGGACATTGTGAAGGGCGCAGTGTCAGGAGTCTAAAGAATATTTTCTGTGGGGTTGCCTATTTTTATATACCTACCCCCTTTTTCATTAAACTTATCGGTGGCTGTGCTTCTGCGTTAAATTAATGATAAAAGTAAGGTACCTGGTCTTTCCTACTTGGTTGGTCCAATTTCAGGGATGTTTTCATTGTTTTTCCTTGCAGTATTTCTGTAAACAGGCCTGTAAATCAGTTCTCATCTTGTTTCTTGTCCTGTCCTCCAATCACCCTCTTCCCGCTGTCTCTTTCTCCATCCCTTGCCTGCTTGCCCTGTGCTTCTCCGACCATCATGAAATTGCTCTCCCCGCACCACATTTTTTCTTATCCCATCCCCAAATCACCCTCCTCCCACTGTTGCTTGCTCCCTCCCACGCCCCGTGACTGCTTGCGTTGTGCTTCTCCGACCACAATGGAAAAGGCCTGTTGGAAATGGCCCTTTATGCGGGGTCACCCCCAAACTTTTTGGCTGCCGCATGTATTTTTGCTGACCTGTTTTTGTTGGTTTTATGACTCTGGGCACTTTACCACTGCTGTTCAGTGCTAAAGTGCATATGCTCTCCCTTTGTAAATATGTCTATGTGAATTGGTATATCCCTGATTGGCTTATTTGGTTTATCTGTTAGTCCCTAGTAGTGTGGCCTGTGTGTGCCCAGGGCTGGTAAACCAAATGCTGCTGGTGGGCCTGCAGCACTGATTTGTGCCACCCACAGAAGCAGCTTGTAAAGTGTGTCTCAGACCTGCCACTGCAGGTTCTGTGTGCAGTCCAGAACTGCCATCTTGGCTGTGAAGTGCACCCACTTCCCAGCCCCTGAACCTTCCCTTGGCATCCTGTAAGTCGCCCCTCGGGTAGGGTGCATTGTATGTGTAAGGTAGGACATGCCTTGGTGTGTGTAGCATGTCCTGGTAGTGAATTACACCCAATTTCGTTTTTCACTACTGTAAGGCTACCTGTTCCCCATAGGCCAGAATGGGCAGTTTGACTATTACATTCTATAGTCCTAACTGACCCCAGGAACATGGTAGAAAAACGAATTTAGTATGCCTGAGCTCAGAATATTAAAATACATATTTTAGTGAAGTTTATTTTTATATTCTGTGTTTGAAAATACCACTTTTAGAAAGTAGGTATTTTCTTGCCTAAGCCTTCCAGTGTGCTCTGCTGTTATGTGTATTGGCTGTCTGGTTTTGGAGGGACAGGGCAGGCTGAGTCAGACCTGGGTTGAATAGAGAGATCTGCATTTAGAGTGTGGGGAGGGGTAGTTCCTTGACCTGAATAGGGCTGTGCCTGACAAGGTGAATGCTGGCTCCACCTCCTACTGTGTGTCTGATAGCAGACCCCCTCTTTCTGAAAGGAAGGATGCAGCCTGGTAAACAAAGTGCTCCAGGACTGAGCAGAACTGGTTCTGGCTGGGTTCAGTGACTTGTAGCTTCTGAGAACAAAGACTTTTGGGGTATAAATATCTGTGCTCAAACCCCTACAATTGGTATTTGCCCCTGGATCTGAAGACGAACCTCTGTCCGTGTAACTGAAGGAATCTGCAGGAGGTGACTGTCCTTGTGCTTGTGTGCTGTTTCTTGGATTGGCCTGCAGTAGTTACCATTGGACTTGGAATTAGAGGGAAAAGGAGCTGTAAGAGAACTTTTTAATCTTGAACCTGCAATTACCCAAGGGCTAGGAAAAGAGCTAGCCTCCTGCTGGAGTCTCAGGCACATCAGACTCCACCACCAACCTCCTGCTTCCTCCCTGCGAGGATTGCTATCTGCTGATGAGGCTCCTGTGAGTTCCAGGGCCTCTAGTTTGCTTCAGAGAAAAGAGTGCTGGAAATCGTCGCTAACGCACGTTTGCGAGCCGCTACAGTCGAGAGCGCTGGAAAAATCATCGCGCTGCTGCCGCTGAGTACTCGCAACACGAAACCATCGCTAACGGCTCTTTGCGAGCCCCTGCAGCCGAGACGCGCTGGAAAAGTCATCGCGCTGCTGTCGCCGCGCGCTCGCAACCCAAAAGAAATCATCGCTTCAAGACATCGCATTGCGGACGCCGTCCGCCATTTTGATCGCATCGCACCGGATTTCGTCGCTCCCTTGCGGAGCGCCAGTTCTTCGCATCGCAACACCATCGCACAGCGCAACAGGATCGTCGCATCGACTTCTCCCTCGCAGCAAGAAAGTCATCGCATCGGCGGCCTAGCGTGCAGAAGTTGGTCGCATCGTCTCCGCACGCATCAGCAGATCGGCGCATCATCCTCCCTTGCGGCAAGGATTTTAACGCATCGCCGGCCTCGCGTGAGGAAAATCATCGCTACCACTTCTTTGCGACATTTTGTTGGTTTTGCTAATGAATTCAGGTACTTTGTGAGAGAAAGGGTCGCAGAGACCACTGCTTTGAATTTGAACCTTATTTCTGCAACCTTTGAACTATTTTTTGACAGTCCTTCAACAGTAATCCTATTTTTGACAGTATTGTGGCTTTGACAGTTATTGGTCTTGTGATAAGTCTGCATATATATAAAGATACCTATTTTTTATAACTACTTGTGTGGTGTCCCTTTGTAGTGTTCCTCACTGTGTTACTGTGTATGGTCATAAATGCTTCACACACTGCCTCTGAGATAAGCCTACCTGCTCGTGCTACGTTACCACAGGGTTGAGCGGGGGTATCAAGGAGGGTAGCCCTCTCACTCTGACTTAGGAAGAAGGGTCCCTACTTGGACAGTGGCCAGCCATTGCCAACTAGAGACCCCCATTTCTAACATTGGTGGTCAGCGGTGAGGATCTGGACTTGCATTTATGATCGCATACAGTAATTATAGTGTACACTACTAGTGAGTGCAGACCATAACGTACCGCATAATTTTTGAGAGTTTTTGGATCCTATATTTTTATTGATATTGCCCGTGATTGCTACAATGGGTCTTGCTGAAATGAGACCTACCTTTTATATAGAGGATCTGTTGACCTACAGTCTAGAGGAGCTAAGGATGTTCTGTGAGGAGAGGGGCTTAGCAGTGAGTAGGAAGGAGACTCAGCTATCCCTGCAGACATCCCTGAGACTTTGGCAACAAGAGAGATGGAGATTCTTGGAGTCCCAGTACACCTACCAAGAGGGTAGTTGGTCTGAGGGTGGCTCTGGAGAGTCTGAAGAGGAGGAAGAAAGTGTTATGGAATATCTCATAGGTGGGGAGTTCCTTGATGAGTCTAGTGCCTATGGGTTGCCAGATTCCCCTCATGGTCCCCAGAGGAGTTGGTGGACAGGCGGGAAGGTCCCATAGGTGGGGAGTCCCTTGCGGAGTCTAGTGCACAGGGTAGTGCCCAATCCCCTTCATGGTCCCCAGAGGAGTGGGACAGACAGAGGGAGAACCAGCTGAAATTAGAGAGGCTCCAAATAGAGATTGCCCAGCTGGAGGCGCACCTAGCGCAGATAGCAGAAAAGGAGAAGTTAGCTCAGGAGGGTAGATTATCCCCTAAGCGCAGTTTTAATTGTCTGGATTCACTAGTGAGGGTGGGGTCCAGTGGTGGCAGCAGAATTGAGATATATAGTGATGACAGTGTAGTACACCCACCCAGAGATGTGGCACCTGACTTGAAGGAGGGGGTTGATCTACACCAGGGGATTCAAGGATATGAGGTAGCTCCATTAATGTGCGGTATCCCTGAGGTGGATTGGGGAACTAGCGCAGGGGCCCCTAGTCCTAGTGAAGGGAGGGACACTCTACCGACTCTGGATGAGAGGTGCAGGGAGAGGGGTTCCCCCGTGGTTGAAGTCCTGGTGTATGAGTGTGAGGACCGCCCAGAAGAGTGTGGGTTGAGTGATAGAGACAGTCAGTTAATGTCTCGCCCATTTCAGGAGAGTGGTGTGGGGTACGTGTGTGAGACACTGGATTGTGAGGTAAAAGTTAGCACCTGCGTGGAACTGTGTAATCCAATTGTGGGAGAGCATATTGTGAGTTCCTATTTTCCAGAGCTAAACCAACATGTGTTAGAGTGCGAGTTCTCTGATCCTAGGGAACTAGCGCAGGAGGCAGACCTCTGGGTGAGTACCAGAGGCTCTGTAGAGGTATTGGGGAATGACCCTAAGAGGAGTGGTTCAGATGTCTTCCAACCCAGAGTGGTGGGAGAGGTTCGGAGTGATACAGCTCGGTCCCCTTGTTGTGAGGAGGTTGTAGGGCCTCACATCCTGTCTCGTGGGAGCAGGAGTGAGACTGGGATAGGTCCCGAAGTGCCCCAACCTCAGTCTCCAGGACTGGATGGTTCCATGAGGGAACACCAGGTAGGGAGCCTAGTCTGTCCGGATGGACCGTCCGTTGTGGGGGTCTCCCGTGTTAGGTGAGCTGGGAGTGCCTGTAATCAGACCTCCAGCAGTTCTAGTGTCTGGCAGTACCGCTCCAGTTGGGAGGGTGCAGAAGGCCAGAGTGAGGGGTGAGGGGGAGAAAGAGTCCCCAGTGGAAGAACCAGTGGGTCAGGGGCCAGCCAGAAGGGCTGAGCCTCATAGGATTGGCCATGGGGACGCCACTTCTGTCCTGGGGCATCTTCACGCACTGTCAGAGGGACAGGAGGTCGTGAGCTCTGTGCCAGGCAGACTGTCACACGACACGCTAGGTATGTGTCACCCTCAGGAAGTCCTGGTTGGCCAGGCAGTTGTTCAACCACAGGGGTTGGTCCCTGGGATGGTAAGTCAGGTCCAGGTGTTGTCTGACCTGGAGGGAGGGACAACTGTAAGCAGTGTCCCAGACATTTTTTTTTCTAAGAGCACCACTCCAGGTGGGAGGGTGCAGTATGCTGAAAGGGGGTGCAGAGGGAGGGAGTCCTCGCCTCTGACCCCGGTGCAACCTGAGGGTTTTTTCAGGTTGGTAGATCAGTTGCAGGGTCCAGGCCCTGAACTGGTGGAGGGGTGTGTTCTCCTTGAGGGGGGCCTGTGTGCTTCCCAGGAAGTCCTGGTGTGCCAGGCAGATTGTCGCACAACTCTAGAGGAGTGTGCTTTCCTTGGGGGGAACTGGTGTACTCCCCCAGAAGTCCTGGGTTGCCAGGCACAGGTCCAGCCTAAGGGTACAGACCCTGGATTAGGGGGCCAGGTTCAGGGTGTCCCCCTGACCTGGAGGAAGGGGCAACTGCTAACAGTGCCCCTACCAGTTTGTGTTATGGGGGCACCTCTCCAGGTGGGAGGGTGCCAGGCCCCAGTAAAGGGGCGGGGAGAGGGCAGCCTCACCCCTGACCTCCGCCCAGTCTAAGGGTACAGACCCTATGCTGGGATACCAGTTGCAGGATAGAACCCCTGAACTGGTGGGCAAGTTGTGCAGGACACCTGCCACAGGTGCCCTGACAATTCTGGAAAAGGGTACCGCTCCAGGTGGGAGGGTACCGAGCCCCAAAGAGGAGGACCGGGTGTGGGAGAGCCCACCCCAGTCTCTGGCCCAGCCGCTGGGTACAGGCCCAGGGCTGGTGGGTCAGTGTCCGGGTGCCTTGCCTGACCTGACAGGCGGGAGAGTGGACAAAAGGTGCCAGGCACCTGGGGTTACTGCCCCGCACTCTCTGATGCCACAAATGTTTGAGGAGCCTGAGAGGTATAAGGCCTGGGTCTCATCACTTTCTATTGTCAGTGGCTACTGTGGCTTGTTGTCTATCTGTTGGGACACACCTGGGGGCCAGTTAAGGTTAGGTGCTGCACAGGTGGTGTCCACAGGTGAGGGGAAGAGTTCCCCATTGGTTATCTTAGTGGGCCCTGGGAGTGTGGACAGAGGGATCCACCAGGGTTCCGATTGGAGTAGAGCTGGCATATGCCCCGGCAGTTGCGGGCCAGTTCCGTGTTCTATCGCCCGAAGCAGGGAAGCCCATCAAGGTAGTGATTGGTCTACCCTGCGTTTTGGCTGGAAGGGGGTCGTGTTGGAAATGGCCCTTTTTGCAGGGTCACCCCCAAACGTTTTGCCTGCCTCCTGTATTTTTGAAGACCTGTTTTTGTTGGTTTTATGACTCTGGGCACTTTACCACTGCTGTTCAGTGCTAAAGTGCATATGCTCTCCCTTTGTAAATATGTCTATGTGAATTGGTATATCCATGATTGGCTTATTTGGTTTATCTGTTAGTCCCTAGTAGTGTGGCCTGTGTGTGCCCAGGGCTGGTAAACCAACTGCTGCTGGTGGGCCTGCAGCACTGATTTGTGCCACCCACAGAAGCAGCTTGTAAAGTGTGTCTCAGACCTGCCACTGCAGTGTCTGTGTGCAGTCCAGAACTGCCATCTTGGCTGTGAAGTGCACCCACTTCCCAGCCCCTGAACCTTCCCTTGGCATCATGTAAGTCACCCCGATGGTAGGGTGCATTGTATGTGTAAGGTAGGACATGCCTTGGTGTGTGTAGCATGTCCTGGTAGTGAATTACACCCAATTTCGTTTTTCACTACTGTAAGGCTACCTGTTCCCCATAGGCCAGAATGGGCAGTTTGACTATTACATTCTATAGTCCTAACTGACCCCAGGAAGATGGTAGAAAAACGAATTTAGTATGCCTGAGCTCCGAATATTAAAATACATCTTTTAGTGAAGTTTATTTTTATATTCTGTGTTTGAAAATACCACTTTTACAAAGTAGGTATTTTCTTGCCTAAGCCTTCCAGTGTGCTCTGCTGTTATGTGTATTGGTTGTCTGGTTTTGGAGGGACAGGGCAGGCTGAGTCAGACCTGGGTTGAATAGAGAGATCTGCATTTAGAGTGTGGGGAGGGGTAGTTCCTTGACCTGAATAGGGCTGTGCCTGACAATGTGAATGCTGGCTCCACCTCCTACTGTGCGTCTGATAGCAGACCCCCTCTTTCTGAAAGGAAGGATGCAGCCTGGTAAACAAAGTGCTCCAGGACTGAGCAGAACTGGTTCTGGCTGGGTTCAGTGACTTGTAGCTTTTGAGAACAAAGACTTTTGGGGTATAAATATCTGTGCTCAAACCCCTACAATTGGTATTTGCCCCTGGATCTGAAGACGAACCTCTGTCGGTGTAACTGAAGGAATCTGCAGGAGGTGACTGTCCTTGTGCTTGTGTGCTGTTTCTTGGATTGGCCTGCAGTAGTTACCATTGGACTTGGAAGAAGAGGGAAAAGGAGCTGTAAGAGAACTTTTTAATCTTGAACCTGCAATTACCCAAGGGCTAGGAAAAGAGCTAGCCTCCTGCTGGAGTCTCAGGCACATCAGACTCCACCACCAACCTCCTGCTTCCTCCCTGCGAGGATTGCTATCTGCTGATGAGGCTCCTGTGAGTTCCAGGGCCTCTAGTTTGCTTCAGAGAAAAGAGTGCTGGAAATCGTCGCTAACGCACGTTTGCGAGCCGCTGCAGTCGAGAGCGCTGGAAAAATCATCGCGCTGCTGCCGCTGAGTGCTCGCAACACGAAACCATCGCTAACGCCTCTTTGCGGGCCGCTGCAGCCGAGACGCGCTGGAAAAGTCATCGCGCTACTGTCGCCGCGCGCTCGCAACCCAAAAGAAATCATCGCTTCAAGACATCGCATTGCGGACGCCGTGCGTCCGCCATTTTGATCGCATCGCACCGGATTTCGTCACTCCCTCGCGGAGCGCCATTTCTTCGCATCGCAACACCATCGCACAGCGCAACAGGATCGTCGCATCGACTTCTCCCTCGCGGCAAGAAAGTCATCGCATCGGCGGCCTAGCGTGCAGAAGTTGGTCGCATCGTCTCCGCACGCATCAGCAGATCGGCGCATCATCCTCCCTTGCGGCAAGGATTTTAACGCATCGCCGGCCTCGCGTGAAGAAAATGATCGCTACCACTTCTTTGCGACATTTTGTTGGTTGTGCTAATGAATTCAGGTACTTTGTGAGAGAAAGGGTCGCAGAGACCACTGCTTTGAATTTGAACCTTATTTCTGCAACCTTTGAACTATTTTTTGACAGTCCTTCAACAGTAATCCTATTTTTGACAGTATTGTGGCTTTTACAGTTATTGGTCTTGTGATAAGTCTGCATATATATAAAGATACCTATTTTTTATAACTACTTGTGTGGTGTCCCTTTGTAGTGTTCCTCACTGTGTTACTGTGTATGGTCATAAATGCTTCACACCCTGCCTCTGAGATAAGCCTACCTGCTCGTGCTACGTTACCACAGGGTTGAGCAGGGGTATCAAGGAGGGTAGCCCTCTTACTCTGACTTAGGAAGAAGGGTCCCTACTTGGACAGTGGCCAGCCATTGCCAACTAGAGACCCCCATTTCTAACAAGGCCTTTAAATCATGTTCTTATCTTGTTTTTCAAGCCACAGCATGTTTTTCAATTACCAGGAGAGCATTCGTGGAGAGAGAGCGAGAAAGTCAGCAATCCCCTCCATGGTGTCCATTCCCTTGCAAGGTCACATGTCCGCTTTGTTTCAGCTGCCCTTCACTCGCTCATTCTCACCCCCCTCCCCACCCCTGAAAGATGTACAGAAAACAGGAACACGTCATAACGGGCTCACTGGCTACTAATAAAACAGGCTGCGGGATGGGCTTGGGCCAATTTACTGATGGTCATTGTAAAGCGCTACATGACACCAACTGCACTCCTAGGCACTGGAGCGCATCTGTACAGGAAGCGTTTTGTGGTTTCCAATACAACTCACAGTACATCAGCAATCCCCTCCATGGTCTCCATAGTGATGATCTCTGCATTTTGATGATTGTTGGCCGTGACACTTCTAGTCCGTCGGATAGCTCAGTGGATTGAGTGCCTGCAGCAGGCATGTGTGTAACTTGCAAGTCACAAGTATGAATTGCACTAAAGCAGACGGTACCTTTTGTTCTTGAGAGATGAACAAAGTAAGCATCATGATTTTACTAGGAAATGTTGGCAGCAGTCGTTAGAGGGAATTGACACATTTCATTTAGAATTTTACTCTCGATGAAATGGTAAATTTAATTTCGGATGCATTGTTCATGTATGCTCGTGGTTACACAAAGGAGTGACCGCGCAACAGCTTTGGGCACTTGGGTGCTGCATCTGCTTGGAGAACACTTACCATCTGACCATGCAATGCTGAAACACATTGACAAAGCCAATAGCTGTCGCATTGCCAAAACCAATTGGCTTTGCCAATGCTTGTTTTCCATACCTTTATTCACAGGGACAAGGGTTCAAGGCCACACCACAACAAATTTAGGAAGGGCTCCAAAAATATATTTTGATTTAAAAGTTCAGATACAAATATTTTAAACATATATTTTGTTTTTCTCTGCATTATCTCCCTGACAGGCACTGTTGTAGACAAGCTGGGTCCTTGGTAGGGGACCTATTTATGGGCACTGTTTTCCCACTTTTATGTGTTTAACCATGGAGCATAATTTTTATTTATATTGTAATTTTATTTATATAGCGCTTTCTACCCCTGAGAAGGTGTTGAGGCGCTTTACAGCAAGTAGCAGGCTACTCTGGAACCCAAGGTTAGAGGTTACTCTAGTGCTTATTGTGATCAGTAACAATTGCATGCATTTACTCCAGTTACTTCGTGATAGAATTATATTAATACCAGTTAGGTGTCATCACTATTGGGGGTGGGTGGTTTCAGGTGAATGGCTGGTGGGATAGATATGCCGGCGGTGATTAGATGGTGTTCGGTTACAGGGAGAGATTTAAAGAGGGGGGGTTGTGATCTATGAAATGAGGTGTCAGCCAATTGTAGAACTACCATGAGAAGGATTAAGGCCGGCCTGAGACTGAGCGGAGGCTACACTCAGAAATAGAAGGCGTGCAGGAGGTAAGAAGAGGTCCCTCTGGAAAAAGAAAGGAGCGGAATTAGGCGGAGGTAAGTCAATGCAATGCTTCATGCAGGGTTTTAGGAGTATAGTGGGAGACGTTTTTCTGAGATAACAAGCAATCGGAAGATGTAAGCTGTGGAAGGAAACAACGTTATACATAGAGCTTCCTGTGTGGGGCAGACTGCTTGAACCTGAGATGGTTAGACTGGAGGGCTCCCGCTTTGACTGTCCTTGTCTCCCACCCCCTTCTAGTAGCCACGATCCCGCCAACCCAAGGTAGCGCCTATCAGATAGTGCCTTCAGGAAAGAGCCCCAAATGGAGGAAAACACCAGAGGACAATAAGACCCCCTGATGACAGCAAGACTCCGGGAGCAGGAAGACCAGCACAGTCCTGGAAGCAGGAAGACCAGGGAGTTGGACTGCAAAGCACCAAGGAAAAAGAACCCCTTAACCTGAAATACCTTCTGGAAAGGAATTGGGAGCAAGGAAACACACCTATAACACTAGAAAGTGCTGTGATGCAGGGAAGAAAGGACTACCTCCCTTATATACCATGCAAACAGGAAATTGCATCAGGAAAATAGGGCGCCACCATATTAGATTGGCAGATTTCAGCTAAGAAAAGAAAGTAAGGCAGACGTTTTGGATTGGGCAAGACCCAGAATTCCCCAGGATCAAGGAGAAGTTGCTAGCCAGTTCCATGCAGGGCCCTCCCAGGGAGAAGAATGGCGGCAAGGGATAATATATAGATGGGTCGACCACTTGCAAGTAAGTCTAATTAGGGAGCATGGCGGCCCTCTGGCTCTCCCCAGCTCACCTCGTGCCCGCACCGCTCTGCGTCCCTCTCGACCGAGGCTGCCTCGGGGAGTTGTGTCGGGCTGGACACCAATGGCGCGACAGTTGCACTCACACTCTCTGACTTCTTTAGAAATAAATAAGGAAGTGGTGAATCTACTTTTGAGAGAATAGAAAAATACAGAAATGGTGGAGGTTCCAAAATTCTTGATACGGTTACACCCCTTATCCAAGGGTGACACTGAGATTCCTTCAACTGTTAAAATTGACCCGATGTTGGCCAATCTTGGGGGTCGTTCCACGTCATAACTGATGAAGTCCTGGTGGAGGGCCTTGGGGACCGGAGGGTAGAGAGTTCCTTAAAGAAAGGTTACTCAGCATTGAATCTGCCTTTGAGAGCAGCAACACATGCAGTTAATTTACCTCAATCTCTAGTTAAGGACTTTCAAACATTGACCTCCGCTTTCCAGGATGGTATTGAATGTTGGGAGTTATTTTCTAAGATGGAGGGACAACCAAAGTTCCTGACTGCCATATCCTGTGACATTTTGAAGGCGTCTGCATCCTCTGTGTCTCTACTATACCTGCCGGGCTTCAGATTTATTTGAGGACTGGAAAGCCGGGGGCGCTCAGAGGGCAGTTTTGCTTATCATGTCCTTCTCTGATAGCAGATTACTCTGGGATCAGTTGGAAGAGACGCTGAGCAGAACCTCCGAAACATGCGCAGTTAGTCAAGGTCCAAGTAGGCTGGATCTTCCTCGTAGAACAACAAAGAGAAGATGTCAAAGAGGGTTTCAATGACATCTTCAAGCCGGGAAGCATCAAGGTCTAACAGCCTTAGTCTGGCAGACGTCAAGACGCTAGCCCCCTCCTCCTCCTCCATCAAAGCCAAGGACGCGCTCCTGACTATGCCGAGATGCCAATCGGAGGCTGGCTGCCATTTTTTCTACAAAAATGGCAGGAAAATATTTCAGGTGCCGGGCTTCTCCAAATAGGAGGGTTTACCTTGGATTTGAGGAAGTTCCTCCAGACTTGTGGCTGGTTCATCTTTCATATCCGGGTCATCCGGGTCATCTCTAGCATAGCCTCAAGAAATACCGGAGCTGGAACTGAAGTATGCATTATATCTGGTACCAATGGATGAAAGGGGGAAAAGGATTCAATTCCACTGTCTTCCTGGTCCAAATATCTTCAAGGAAATACAGATTCATACTCAACCTGATGAAGTTAAATGTATTTCTCAGGAAACCTTGTTTCAAGATGGAAACGCTTCAGAAAATAATTCCTCTTGTAGCCTCAAGTTAGAGGATGAGAGAAAAGATGAATTCTTGAAACATCCGGATTTATCCCTCTCAACAGAAGCTCCTCAGATTCTGTTTGGAGGGTAAACATTCCCAGTTTCAGGGGCTCCCTTTCGACCTGACATCATCCCGAGGGTATTCACAAAACTCCTTGCTCCGATTGTGGCCAATCTGCCCATCAGGGGTATTCTAACATACCCTCAATTGGACAATTGATTCATTCATTCTCCGTCAGGAACAATTTTACAGAAGCACTCGGAGCAGACTTGTCAGACCTTGAAGGAATTGGGTCTGTTGATAGACAGGGAAACGTCTCATCTTCTCCTCACTCAGGACTCGGGCCTGGTTTAGATCTCGGCGGACGGGTTACTCTGTCACAGCGGTGAGGAATGTCCCGTCCGGCGCAATATAAATCCCATTATAACTTATGGGATTTATATTTCGGCGGACGGAATATCCATCACCATTGTGATGAAGTGACCCGTCCGCCAAGATCTAAATCAGGTCCTTGGACTTCATCGGTGCCGGGTTTGAGGCTCTCTTGGGGATGATGTGCTGACCAACCACGAGTGCTCAGACTGTCGGGATGCTTCTTCTGTCACTGGGGCAGCGATTGGAGGTCTCCGTCAGGAATGGCTGCGCCTCCCGACGCATATAGTGAGTCACTCTCTTTTAGGAAATCTTTACTCTTTGTGATCCCAATAGATGTTTTCATAGTTACTTTGTATCTGCCTCTCTCTTATTTTTCTACAGGCATTGTGTGTGTTTGTGGTGCTGTGGGCTCGCCTTCACCAGGGTCTGTTGGTTCACCAACTCTTGGACAACTGGAATCCGGCCATTCACAGTCTAGGGCGCATGCTGTCTGTGACAAGGGACTTTTGGCGGGATATTCTGTGGCAGTTAGATCCCGTAAGTGTATGGAAGTGAGTTCTGCTATCAATGCCACCTTATTACATGCTGTTTATATCCAGAAGGTCTTTTGGTTTAGGCGTTAACATGACTACAGATGACTACAGATGCAAGCAAGATAGGTTGGGAGGTCACCTTGGGCAACCAATCAGTTCAGGGGAGATGTTCAAGAAAGCAGGAGTCTCACTCTTCCAGCTGGAAGGAGATAATCTCAGTTTACCGTGCTCTCCTTCATTTTTCCTACTTTCTGCTAAATCAAGTCGTCTCAGTAAGGACAGACAACACTCGGCATGGTTACTGAAAGGAGGGGTTTGAGAAAATTGGGACTTTCCTCACAAGTGGCCTTTTCTTTACAACAGTCTAGGAAATAGCTGCATGAAAAGCTTATGATTATCACTGGGATATTCTTTCTAGGTGGTGCAAGGAGGAATCTTTGACCCAATTGTTTTTGGATCCAGGTGGATCGCCAGTTTCTACGGGAAGGATGTGACACAGATCTGCTGTTCCTGCATTAAGGGTTCAATGGGCAGCGATAAGAGCAGTACGAGCACCTTGGGGTGTTCCTGGATGGATTGCCTAGGAGCAAGATTACGGAGGGTTTTCTCTTTAATGAGGCCAACATTTATGGTCAGATTCCCCTCCCTGGCATCTCCTATTAGTCCTGAACGCATCCAGTCCCATCGCTCTCAGCCTTTGGAAGAGACTGATTTCAAATGTCCATCCTCAAAGGTATTCTTCGTAGGGCCCATGACATCTGCCCTTAGGCTTGGGAGGATAAGTTCTTTGTCTATTAAACCTTGTTATTTAAGAATATTTTCAGATAGTTTGGTTTTTACATTGGGGCCAGGTCTCTGTTCTAAGATAATTGTCTTAATTTCACCAGTGTTACACCTGACAGCCTTAGGGGTGGTCTTCCCCCAACATTTTGCGTGCCTCCTTCCATTTCTGACCTTATTTTGGCTGGTTTTGGGACTCTGTGCACTTTGTCACTGCTGACCAGTGCTGAAGTGCTTCCCAATTGGCACATTTTATTTACTTATAAGTCCCTAGTAAAGTGCACTACATGTGCCCAGGGCCTGTGAATTAAATGGTACTAGTTGGCCTGCAGCACTGCTTGTGGCAGTCAGTAAAGTAGCCCTTAAACATGTCTCAGGCCTGTAATTGCAGAGCCTGTGTGTGCAATTTAAACTTGCATGGAAGCAATCATTTAGTTTACATTTTGGTACAAGCAAACAACAGCGAAAGTAAGATATGGTTATACATTTGAAATGGAGCCTATATGTACAATGACATTTTGCAGTTCACCGCATGAAGAATCTAATCGACAGTGTCCTCCCCCTTCCCATCCCAGCGCTGCCCCCCATATTCAGCACCCTCGAAAGTTTCACCAGCTACCCCACACTTTTTCCCACTTCTTCGGGCAGCCCCTGCTTTCGAATATCTGTGAAAGGGACCACCAGACACAGAGGTCAGGGGAGGGAGAAAGCGAGGAGTCCTGGATGGAGCTCACTCTTCTGGGATTTGTGAGTTCCAATGGATGGCGCATCTCTTATTTCTAAAAGAATGAGTGCCGTCGCCCAGAGCTCTGCTTATAGGCCCGCGGCTGGTGCTATTAAATGTCAGGGCAGCGTAGTCTTGAATCCACCGCTGGCCTCCTTAGTCCACTCCCAGACACCCCCTTTCCCTTGATCTCACTCTTGCAGGTTCCCCTGTTCTCCCCTTGTGATGGGATTTCCATCTTTCTCATTCTTTCCCCTTTGTGTGTTTTTCCCTCTCTGGCCCCACCATCAGCTACCAGTTCAAATTAAGCACTGACTCTGTCTTGATGTGATTGCAATAGGTAGATCTGAACAGTTGGGTGGCAGAGGGTGGTAGGTTAGTTTAATACGAGCCGAGTCTACTGAAGACAGGTCTTCGGGCTCCGGGAGCGAATGGTGCTGTGATGAGCCGAGAGTTGACCAGGAATCATCTGACAATGTGCTGGAGACTCTACAAACACATGGGACAAGAGACACCACAACCACAGATGAGATAAGGAAGTGACCAATGGGAACTGGGGGAAGAGATGGAAGACAACAAACAGCGAGCCATGGCTTACACTGGCGTACATAACTTGAATCCGGACGCTTGGGGAGGATGGGCAGATCCAGATTGACACCATTACAGATATTGCACAAATTAAATTTGTCTCTCAAAAAGTCAGGAGCCCTTGTCAAAAACATGTAAAGCATCCAGAGACATGGCTGCAATGGGTGGGTTTAATTCTTTTCCCCATCAGTGTGACAAAATAATCTATTTTTGGCACTAAAAAGAGAGGCGTGGGCCACTTTACGAATGACTGCAGTTTTGTGGCTAGGATTTTTTTCGATAAAGCTGTCTAAAGTCAGAAGCTTTCGGTCTTTATTTAGGAGTTGGGGATTTTTAACTTGTGTAAGGGGAGAAAAATATAGACTGAGCAGGATGGTGGACTGTCCCCAGCTGTTTAGAGATGGTGGACTGTCCCAGCCGCTTAGAAATGGTGGAGTATTCCATCTGCTTAGAGATGGTGGACTGTCCCAGCCGCTTAGAAATGGTGGAGTATTCCAGCTGCTTAGAGATGGTGAACTGTCCCAGCTGCTTAGAGATGGTGAACTGTCCCAGCTGCTTAGAGATGGTGGACTGTCCCAGCTGCTTAGAGATGGTGGACTGTCCCAGCTGCTTAGAGTTGATGTAATACCCAGCTGCTTAGAGATGGTGGTCTGTTCCAGCTGCTTAGAGATGGTGGACTGTCCCAGCTGCTTAGAGTTGATGTAATATCCAGCTGCTTAGAGATGGTGGTCTGTTCCAGCTGCTTAGAGATGGTGGACTGTCCCAGCTGCTTAGAGTTGATGTAATATCCAGCTGCTTAGAGATGGTGGACTGTTCCAGCTGCTTATAGAGGATTCATACAACTGAAGAATAGAAATGTCTGGTTCCAGTGCTGTCACTCAGGCCTTAGACTTAAGGTGTCCCTTCCTGCACATAAACAATCATTAAATAATGACGATTTGGTACTTCTATGTGTGCACACAGCTCTCCTCTTTGTGCCCAGAGATTCTCCTTTCTGGTGTTCATGTCCAGTGGCTCCTGTCTCTCCCACTGGAGCTCCTGCGTTGAGCATTGCGCATGGCTCTCCGCTTCAGCGGATCACACCCAGCAGCTTCTTCTGCACACCACACATGCACAGCTCACCAGAGCTGCCAGACCAGAGTTTCCTAGTGAAGGCTTTATTGTCGAGTAAATCAATACTGAGTTGGTGTTAATAAGTGGTGGCCCAAATCGGTGCATTTCTAGGGATTTCCCTGCAATGTGGCAAATGCGAAGATGAGTGCTGGCATTAATTTTTGAGATACTGTGGGCATTAATGGAACGATGGTGCCCACACATTGGTAATGCTTGCACTCGCACAATATTGGTCATTCTTAGAACTTTAAATAACCCAAGCCTGTAAGATTAGTGTAACCTCTCTGCATCTATTGAAACATTTGCTGATCGACTGATCAAGCCATCCATGCATTCACTCACTTTTTTAATGCTAATCCATCCTTTCCCTTTTCATTCCTTAATGTACTCACTCATCCTTTATACATGCTCTCAGTCACTCAATTAACCATGCACCTTCTCATCCAACCATCCAACTATTTATCCCTTGTCACATTCATCCATCCACACATCCACACACACACACACATGCACGCCCACACACAAACACACACACACACGCACACACACATACACACACAGACACACACGACAGTCTGTGAAAATATATTAACTTTGTTGGCTTTGCCAGTGATGGTGTATGTTATGTAATTCAAATCTACAATATCTTTCACTTAAATTGGATTTCTTTGTTAACATTCTGAGCAAAAAGACCCCTTTTACGATGGTGATTTACATCCTCGACAAATTAAATAACTGATTTCATCTTTTTCAGATTATTTATGATGCCGTAAGGGCATCTTGTCCAACAAGCTCCTCACTGTGGGCAATAAACCCTGAAATACTTGCCCAGAGTCCTCAAAATGTCCAGGCTCCGGCTGTTTCTTTGGATGCTCCAGCAGTATAACATGAACCGGCTGATGCATTCAACCCTTTATCCATCAAAAGATTATCAATAATAACTCCTCCCAACCATTCATGGTAGAAATATGCACCTTTTTGCATGTTCGCCCCTATTTTTTGCTATATTTGTTGCTGTTTTCAGACTCTGCGCACTGGGACGCTGCTGTCCAGTGCCGAGTGTATGCACTCCTACTCCTAAAACAGGCCAAGTGGCATATATCAGATTGGCTTGTTTACCTTACCTAAAGTCCCTAGTATATGACACAGCAGTGTACCCAGGGACTGTAAGTTAAATGTCACTGGTAGACTGCAGCACCTGTTGTGCCACCACTAAAGTGACAATGTAAAGCATGTCTCCAGGCCTCCCCTGTAGCCTGTGTATGTAGTTTTAAAACTATGAATTAGGCCCAGAAAAATGAAAATCTTGCCAGTCCCAACCCTTCCCTTTCAATACCTCTAAGTCACCCCCCAGGTAGGCCCTAAAATCCCATGTGGCAGGGTGTCTGATATTTAAAAAGGTGGACATGTATATTGTATGTTTCATATCTCCCAGCTACGAAAAACCTCAGAAGTCATTTTTCACTGTGGTGAGGCTGGCTCTCCCAGAGAAAAGAACTGGTTTACATTATAACCCTCTATAATGCATAACTTCACATTGGGAGTAGATAGAACAATTATTCAAGGACTCAATTTATTAGTAATTTAAAATGCAACTTAATGGTCAAGTCATCTTTTCTATTACTAGTTTGAAAAGGACACTTTTAGAACATTCTCATTTTCCTGCCAGTTTTGCCTGAACTTTGATGCCTCCTTGATTCAATGTGATGCGACTCCCAGAGCTGAGACAGAGGGAGAGGGTTTGACCTTCCCCTGATTGGGATGACCATCTTGGCGGTGCCCAGTAATCTAATTAACTTCTAAAGATGTCTACCCCATCACAGCCAGATGTAGCTCACACCTGGGACTGCCCCTTCTATTGTCCTAGTAGTCAGCCAGGCACCAATCCCAGTGGGAGAGGAGCAGGACAGCTTCAGGCTCACTTGGGTTATATGGTCTTAGACCCTTACCAATCTCAATCTTGAAACTTGGCCTTGCAATCATTTTGGAAATATTGCAAACAGAGTTTGCAGCATCTGGTACAACATTATGGCGGATCAACTCTTACCATCCATGCAATCAACAATACAGTTTCCTGAGTTAATCCACTCACCCCTTCGTTGCTTAATATGTATAACAAGCCTCTCCTTCAACTGCGATTCGTCAATGCCTAATGTTTCAGTCCTATGTGGACAACATCTTTGGGTGGCCATTTTCACTGGCACATTTCTTTTCAAGGAGATGCTCAAAGTATTTCCCAAAGGCCTGCATTTCCCTTTTTCTCTGTTCTCACCTACCAGCGACAAATATTCTGTTCCAGTTTGCAGACTGAATCAAATACCTGGGCTGGGATGTGGACACAAACCACATATTGATGTGGTCATCAAGGAGCGCCTCTTTTAAATAAGATAGAGGCGATAGGTTGACCAATCTAAACTATTATGTCAAATGTATGATATCAGTTTGAGCATCAGTGCCTGGATGTAGTGTTCGGCAGTGTATGGCATTAAAGAGCTAAAATTCTTGCAATTACATTTCTCCCAGCCTCACTTCTCCCAGCCGTGCTACTCCTAGCGTCACCTCACCTCCTCCAATGTCATCATTCCTAACCTCAACTCTCTTAACCTCACCTCACTTCTTTTAGCCTCACATATCCCACTTTCACTTTTCCCAGCCTCACTTCTTTCTGTCCACCTCACCTAGTCTCACTTATGTTTCCGCCTCATGTTTCTCAGCCTCACCTTCCCACAAACACTTGTTTCTACCTCATTTCCTCTCAAACTCAAACTCAAATCTCCCAATCTCCTCTTTTCCAGCTCACTTCTTGTAGTCTCACTTCTCTCAGCCTCTCTTCTCATAAATTCACTCCTGCCATGCTTTGGTCCCTCAACCTCACTCCTCCCACCTTGGTTCCCTCCGCATTACTTCCTCCAGCATCACTTCCATTGGACTTGCATCCTCTTTCCCAACCTCAGTTTTAGCCTCATCACATCTCTCCAAACCTCATCTCGCCTAGCCTCACTTCCTTCAACCTCAGTCCCCACCTCCTCACCCCTTATAACCTCACCCCATCTTGTCCAGCCTCACTTCTCTTGCTATCACCTATTCCATCCTCCACTCATCTTCACAGATTTACCTTAGTTCTCCTTGCCCTGTGTCACTTCTCCCATTCTTAATTTTCCTCTCTTTGCCTGTTAGGGTTTGTGAGGATACAGCATCTAGCCAACAAACATCTCACCGGTGTGTGACTCCCTAAGAGAATAGTAAGCGGTTTTCTCTAAGAGATCACAACAAGGTAAGAGGTTTTACACAGTCTCTGAAAAAGATCATTGGGCAAAAGGCAAACTTCGCACAGCATAGAGGCTCATGGTGCACGGATGGATGGAGGTTTGGCATTTTGCAAGGATGAGACTAAGGGTACGTACTAGTAGTTGAAGTTCTACTTTCATTTTGAGGGGTCACTACCAGGTAATGGAAGGTGGTGACAGTAAAAAATCATAGTTTCCCCTTTGGTCAGTGCCTGGCAATTTTTCATGCTTGCACCACATCTGTGTGTATATGCCCATAAATGGTATTTCTACAGTGAGAACCTAGCCAAAGGCAGCCGACATGTATCCCTCCTCGGTTCCCTCGGGCTCCTTTCCTTTTACACACACTCCGCTCTCTCTCTACTAAAGACCTGCCTCTGCCTCTCCGGCATATAGGTTTGCTCCTGGCGTCCTCGGGCTCCTTTCCTTTGAGACTCACTCCTCTCCTGCTCTACTAAAGACCTGCCTCTGCCTCTCCGGGGTCAAGGTTGGCTCCTGGCGTCCTTGGGCTTGATACAACCATCAGCATCGAAGAGGTGAGTGAGGTATGTTCTAACTACTTCCATTGGCTCTTCCATTGCTATCCCATTGGGACTTTCGTTGGTACTTTCATTGGTACTTTCATTATTACTTTCATTGGTATTTCCATTGGTATTCCCATTAGTACTTTCATTGGTACTTTCATTATTACTTTCATTGGTATTTTCATTGGTACTTCCATTGGTACTTTCATTGGTACTTATTATTACTTTCATTGGTACTTTCATTATTACTTTCATTGGTATTTCCATTGGTACTTCCCATTAGTACTTTCATTGGTACTTTCATTATTACTTTCATTGGTATTTCCATTGGTATCCCATTAGTACATTTCATTGGTACTTTCATTGGTACTTTCATTGGTATTTCCATTGGTACTTCCATTGGTACTTTCATTGGTACTTTCATTATTACTCATTGGTACTTTCATTATTACTTTCATTGGTATTTCCATTGGTATTCCCATTAGTACTTTCATTGGTACTTTCATTATTACTTTCATTGGTATTTCCATTGGTATTCCCATTAGTACTTTCATTGGTACTTTCATTATTACTTTCATTGGTATTTCCATTGGTACTTCCATTGGTACTTTCATTGGTACTTTCATTATTACTTTCATTGGTACTTTCATTATTACTTTCATTGGTATTTCCATTGGTATTCCCATTAGTACTTTCATTGGTACTTTCATTATTACTTTCATTGGTATTTCCATTGGTATTCCCATTAGTACTTTCATTGGTACTTTCATTGGTATTTCCATTGGTATTCCCATTGGTACTTTCATTATTACTTTCATTGGTATTCCCATTAGTACTTTCATTGGTACTTTCATTATTACTTTCATTGGTATTTCCATTGGTATTCCCATTAGTACTTTCATTGGTACTTTCATTATTACTCTCATTGGTATTTCCATTGGTACATTTTCGTTGGTACTTTCATTATTACTTTCATTGGTACTCCCATTGGTACTTTCATTGGTACTTTGCCTCCCCTTATCATTGCACTAATTGTTTCTCTCTCCTGTCCCCTAGCGGCGCAGCTTGTGCTAAGAGAGATACTGTTTACAAAGTGCAATGGGCCTCAAGAAAAATAGTTGACTCTGGATCAGTGTCCCGTCTCTCCCCTACTCCCTCTCTGGGGTTCTGTGTTGGCTCCGTACACTTCAGGGCCATCCCAGGGTTCAGGGGAAGGGAGGGACTGGCACACCAAGCATACCTTTACAGCACCTCTTTTAAATACACATTTCCAAGTCTCACCTCATCGATATGAGCCGCGCTCTCCTCTTTCTGCCCCCCATCATTTTTCTCACTTCTACTGGCTTCACCTCTCCCATCTTTACCTCATTTCTCCCAACCATGTCTCAAAGACTTATCTCATCTATCCCAACCTCCTATCTCCCCTGGCCTCACCTCATCTCACCCAGACTCACTTCTCCAATCCTCGCCTCATCTGTCCCTGCCTCTTATCATCTCTCCTGGCCTCACCTAATCTCTCCCTATCTTTTATCATCTCTCTTATCTTTTCTGGCTGCATCTCATCTTTTCTAATCTCTTGTCTATCCTAGCCTCACTTCTCCTGGCATCTCCTAATTTCTCCCAGCCTCTCATCACCTCTCCTGGCCTCATCTAACCTCTCCCACCCTCCTATCTCTCCTGGTCTAATCTCATCTCTCCCGACCTCCCTTCTCCTTGCCTCACATCATCTCTCTCAACTTCTTATCTCTGCTGGCCTCACTTCATCTCTTCCAACCTCTTATCTTTCCCTAATTCACTTCAACTTACCCAACCTCTTATTTCTTCCAGCCTCCCTTCTCCTGGCTTTACCTCATCTCTCCCAGTCTTACTTCTCCATTCATCATTTCATCTCTCCTCGCTTCAATTCTCCTGCCCTCAAATCATATCTCCCAACCTCTTATCTCTTCTGGCCTCACCCTATCTCTCCCAGCCTCTTACCTCTTCTGGTCTCATCTTATTTCTCACAACCTCTTGTCTTTCCCAGCCTCACTTGTCTTGGCATCACCGCATCTCTCCCTAACTCCTATCTCTCCTGACCTGACCTCATCTCTCACAACCTACCTTCTCCTGGTCTCACCTCTTGCATACTCATTTCATTTCTCTGGAGCTCACCTCACTACTTCAGGCTACGCTTTCCTTCTTCCTATCTCACTTCTCTTGGCCTCTTCACGCTCAACCTCATCTGTCCAAGTCTAGTCTCATCTCCCTCCGCCCAGCCTCATCTTTCCTGGCCTCATCTCTCTTTCCCATCCAAGACTCTCCCAGCCACACCTTTCCTCTCCCATTCACAGCCCTTCTCTCCCAGCCACGCTTCTACCAGCCTCATTTCAGCTGAAATCCCTTTTCTCAGCCTCACTTCTCCAAGCCTCAACTGTGATCCTCAGCAGGTCATCACTACTGAAACAACATGTTGGGAATCATTAGACCCATGTGGGAAATGTATTGAATATATTAGATTAGCATGAGTTGATAAACAGTTATACATAGTTTTGCAAAAACACAGAAAAACAGTTTTGAAAGACAGACACATTTTAAATGTATGACCGGTTACCTGTGACCTTCCAGAATGTGTGGCCACAGAATGATCAGTCACCCCCAAAAGAGTGAGCGCCAGACTAAACCAGGGAGAAATTTAAATTACATTGGCAACATTTATGCAATTTCAAAATTTTGCGTTAGGTGAAATTTTCAAAATTCCTCAAAATTTAGAATGAGGCGGGGTTGCTTAATTTTCACCCTTGGGAGACTTAGAGCAGAAAATTGATCACAGAGAAAAAGTCAAGCAAGGTACCTCAAACCCAGTTTTATGCACAAGGATATATAATTTTGTAAATAACCTCAAAAGTTTGTAAACGTTCACAAAAATATACATGTTGTACACTCCTGTCCCAGACACGGGCCCTGTTGTAAATGTACACTGTGGGGCACACTTCAGGAGGTGCTGCAAAACCTCTTTGTGGCCTGAAAGGATCAGGTTCTTTAAACAATCATGCGGCAGCCTGCATCTTCCCCCCCATCGCCTCCCCCACTATAATCCCACTCCAAGAGATCCCCGCAAGTTATTCCCCCAAAACTCGAAGTAGGTGGAATTTATCACTTTATAAGTCCCAATCCCTGTGGCATTAGAATTTATTTGGTGTAATCATTTCGGACTGTCCCTCTAGGGCACTCGTAATCAGGAGCTTGATGTCAGTCCTCTAAGAGGGGCTACTATTAAAGAGAATGTGGTACCCGCAACAGCCTACTAGATTAAGACCTGGTCAAATTCTTCGAAGAGATAGAACCCTTTGTATTAGGAGATAGTTGCAGTATTCTTGTACAGGAAAGCTTAACCTCAGTCCTCCAAGAGGCAGAAGTTTTCAGGTAGGGAGGTCATAGAATTTGTCTACCGTAAGACCTAAGACAACTCATCGAAGCGGCACTACTTTTAGGGCAATATCAAAAACAGTCAAAGAGGGAGTATGTCCTTCATGCTTGCATGACTTCTTAGGTCTTTGCTGTCTGTGAAGAGAAAGCATTCTCTTCCGCTCTACGGGATCTCCAGATAAAGGGATTTGCAGATCACAGAATCTTTGCGTGAGCCAGATGGGTGGAGATGGGATTTCAAGTGCTGACCCACAAGGGATCAAAGCTGGAATTATTTCTTGGTGTAACACTTCAGTCTATTCTTGAAATAGTGTAGCTGCATTTTGAAAGACACTTGCTCCCTGGTGTTTGAGCGGAAACCTCCATATCGCTTCATGTTTTCAACACGAGAAGGATCTACCGGATCATCCCTCCTCTGATGGCCGACGGTCACATCCTTGCAGGATCCAACGAGTAAGGATCCCATTCCATCGATAAAGAACTCTGGAAAACAAAATAAAGGTGGTCAGATGGGAGCCATAGCATCGCTGGCGGCCAGAGTGAGGGGGGCCAGTAGGACAAGAGCTGTGGCTCTGGTCACACTGTGCTGGCCACCAAAACTAGTTATTGACTCTAACTCCAGTTTTGGACCCAAGATGCAGGCAACGTGTGATTGACCAGCCCTGAGGTCCCTAACGATAAAAGACCATGAATGTGTCTGTTCTCTCTCCTCCGGCTCTCCTGAAAAGTAACAGAGCAAATGTACAATAACTTTACCGACAAGGTTTCTACAAGAAAGAATACATGAATATCTCTCAGCATTTCAATCTGCCAGTGGGCATCAATGCTCGCAGCAAGAGGTGTTCTCAGCACAGGGCAGGGAGACAACCATTACTAGTACTGGATAATGCAGCGGGATTCAAGATCACGTGGACTAACGTGGGCAGATCCTACAAATGCCTACTGCTAACCTGGTGGCTCCATCTTCTCACACTAGAAAGGACTCCTGTGTACTCTGCCGGGTCACTTCTCTGGTGTGGATGGTGTTGCCACCTTTCCCAGGGAAAACTACCAGCCATGGTTTCACGTTTCAAGATGCTGCAAAGCCTGGGCATGACACTTATATAGAACTTTACATAAAGTGGGCTGTGTTCATGTTCACTGTGGCTTTTCTGTCTGTTTACTTTTATTTTCATCCAGAGATCATTAAAGCAGCTCTAGAACACATTTCAAAGTGCTTTCTTCTTATATTTTCAGCTTCAGTATGTACCGATAAGGAGAAAATACTGACTTTTGGCGATTTTGCAAATTTTTGTCCCCCCTGGGATATTAAAATACTGATCATGCTTGTAAAAAAAAGGCTAGGTGGCAGCCCGAGATGTGTTAGTTACACTTTATATCGGTCACGGCCACACAACAGACTGCTGTGGGTTGCGATTCTCAGAAGGAAATGTCTTTTAGAGTCCTCGAAGAGTTGATGACTGTAAGAAAGTAGTCTATTAGTTTCGGTGGATTGAGGTCCACCACAAGAAATGAAGGCACTATTGTGTTAGGTGCAGTCTAAGGGTTCTTTAATGTAATCCTGAGCTCAAACCCTGGTAGCAATGGCACAGAGCAGACAGGCTTAACTTAGAGAAAATGTGTAAGCATTTAGAAATAACAAAACAGTTAAAAAGCAAAAAATCTCAACACAATAACAATTCCACTTCATTTAATAAAAATAGATAATAAAATATATTTTTTTTAAAACAAAGCAACAAAAAATCCAACAAGTGGAACTGGACATATGAACTTTCACAAGATTTAAGTAAAAATAGGCCAAACAACACTAATTACAAATGCGGGTCAATTGGTTGCGGTAAACCAGGACCTAGGAGTGTTTTCAGGATCGACTGCAATGGAGCTTAGGTCACATACAACAACTGGGTTTGACCCAGTTAGAGGTTTACCTTGAGACTTAGGGCGTGATTTAGATCTTGGCGGATCGGGTCCCACCGGTGCTTTTCCGACGATTATCCCACCCGCTGGCTTGGTGGTCCAACCGCCACATTTAGATGTTGGCAGGTCTGTGGAGGGAAGACATCCACGGTCCCACCGACTCCTCAGGAATTTTCAACTGCGTTAATGGCAGTAGAGGCAGAATCAGATATCAGCGGGACTACAGCCCAGAATCCCCCCATCCAGATTACAATGTGCCTTTCCTCTGTGGCAACTGTGGCGGGTATGCCGCCTACTACTAGGTGGCGGAATCAAAGGAAATGAGGTAAAAACTTACCTTTTTTTCCTGCTTCCCACTCTTGTTTCCATCTTGTACCCCATCGTCCAGGTCCCTCCTTTTCTGCACCGACTCCATCATGACGCCAAATGACCCAGTTGTCAATGAGATCTAAGGTAAGTTACTTGTACTATTGTTTTATGTATCGTGTGCTGACATTTGCTGTAGCCTTGTGTATGTCTGCATTGCTCTTACATGCAATATTTTCCTTAGGTGTAATGCAGTAGTGTTCAGTTCCCTACTACTCAAGGTAAATTGAACACACCTGTAGTGACACTTAAAAAAAATACTTGTTGTTGTGGTGCTAGGGGGTTTTGTGCTAGTGGTTCCTGTGGGTGTGCATTCAATAGTGTGTGTATGTTGTGTGAGTGGCATGCAAATTGTAACACAAAGGGCGTATCACATTGTGTACATATGGTTAACATGCAAGCATGACACATATGTGTATTGACACATAAATCAGTTGTACTTACCTATCGCCACATCACCATGAACCTCAATCCATAAGGACTTTGCTGCCAGGACACCACCAGCACAACAGGACATTCTAAATTGGCGCAGCGCAATCCCACCAGACTTACGGCGGCAGAGTACTGGTAGCCAGCAGAGAAGAACGCCGTGGCGGTGGTCTCCTGTCTACAGCCACAACATTTAAATTGGGCTGGCGGACCGACGTCAGCTTGACGGAGTACTTGGGCCCACCACGGGATGGCTGTAGTCCCGCCAAGATATGAATCAGGCCCTTAGTCTCTGTTTTGGAGCTCAGAATCCTCCTGTGGGGCAAAGATACAGGCTGTGTCCAAAAAGGCTCCAAAAGGCTAGATACCTTTTCACTGAGTTCCATCTGAAACTGATTTTCTGTTGTGGAGAAGCTCTGAGCAGGGAAACCTGTTTCTTCAGCCCAGCAAGGTCAAGGCTTGGGTGGATTGGCTCGGCAGGTTTGTCTCGGTTCTCTGGAGTTCTTGAACTCCAACATTTCTAAGTCCCAGGTTTTCAGGGGTGATAGACAAGGCCAAGGGTCCCAGGACCTCAGGAACAGCATTTTGGGGAGTGGGTCAAGATTCAATCCAGCTGAGGCCATCAGCAAGGTCCAGGTCCAGTAGGTACTGGTCAATTGGGCACTTCAGGAAAAGGCCACTTGGAGCTTGAAGTGGCCCTGTATCTTTTACAGGAGTTCAACCAACTGACCCTTGGAGTGCACATCCCTCTCATGGGCACAAATGGTAGAAGGTCCAGCCCTTCAGGTCTTCTCACAGGTCTCAATAACAGGTTCAGTCCTTCTTCTCTTCTTTCACTGTCCAGAGTATTCTAAATAAGGTGTCTTGGGGGTGCCACATGTATGCTTGGCACTAGCTCGTGGGTGGGGGTGACTCTTGGCCCTCCCTAACCAACTGGGTAAATGTTCCCAGTGGTAACCCTACCCACTTTGCATTAGCTCCTATGCCCTATGGCAAACAGTCCCCCTGTGGCCCCCAATCACTAGACCCAAGATGGAAAAATCCTTCTCCTTATTGTCCATAGCCTGTGTGCCCACCCAGAGGTATTGGCAGGTCAATGAGCGCCCCTCCTCTGTGGCCACTCCAAACCAGTTCCAGGGGCAGTTTCCCTCACTGGGTTTTGTATCTGTTTGACTGGGAGTACAGAGGAAGGGGCCTTTTTAGTTGCCATATGACATTTCCATGTGAAAGGGTAAGCCCCCTGAAGTAAATTAAAAGCCCAACTCATCTTCCTGCCACTGGAACAAAAATGCCTCCTCATGCCCAGGCCATTGCCTTTGTTCAGGGAGCAGTTTTCACACCTAACCAGTGCTATTCAGCAGCTGGGTGACAGTTGGAGGCTAATGCAAATTAGCCGTTAGGATCTTCAGGCATAGAAAAGGTAACTTTCTAAATGTCCCCTTTCCGTAATTGTTATAAAAAAAAAAGACAAATGCGGGCTCTCGGCGGCAACAGCTCCTCAGCTGCAGCGGCCCGCAATAGCGATAGCGATGATCTCTAGCACAGACAGATGCGGGCTCTCAGCGGCAACAGCTCCTCAGCTGCAGCGGCCCACAATAGCGATAGTGATGATCCTCGTAGAACAGACCAATGCGGGCTCTCGGCGGCAACAGCTCCTCAGCTGCAGCGGCCCACAATAGCGATAGCGATGATTCTCGTAGGACAGACAAATGCGGGCTCTCAGCGGCAACAGCTCCTCAGCTGCAGCGGCCCACAATAGCGATAGCGATGATGCTCAGCCCGCGTTCCCAGCAGTAGATCCAGAGGCTCTGGAATTCTCGACAGAAGCCTCACCTGCGAGTAGAACCCCTCTCGATAGGGATTCAGAAGGCTGAAGGGTGAAGTCTAATGTCCCCGAGACTTCGGCAGGAGGCAAGCTCAAATCAGGCCCTTGGGTAGTTGCTTCAGCAAGATGGATGAAAGTTTCAAAAGTCCTTTCCCTCTCGTTACACGGACAGATGTTCGTCTTGACATCCAGAAGTAACACACCGTGTAGGGGTTTCGGCGCAGATCTTTATACCCCCCAGGTCTTTGTTCTCAAAAGTCACAAGTCACTGAACCCAGCCAGAACCAGTTTGATGTGGTCCTGGAGCACTTTATTTACGAGGCTGCATCCTGCCTTTGAGGGAGAGGGGGCCTGCCATCAGACGCACAGTGGGGGCTGGAGCCATCATTCACCTTGCCAGGCCCAGCCCTGCTCAGATCAAAGGGTCACCCCTCCCCATACTCCCGCTGCAGATCTCGCTATTCGACCCAGGTCGGGCTCAGCCTGCCCTGACCCTCCAAGACCAGACATCCAATACACATAACAGCAGAGCACACTGGAAGGCTTAGGCAAGAAAATACCTACTTTCTAGAAGGGGTATTTTCAAACACAGAATATAAAAATAATCCTCACTAAAAGATGTATATTAATATTCTGAGCTCAGGCATACTAAAATTCGACTTTCCAAACATGTTCCTTGGGTCAGCTAGGATTATAGGATGTAATAATCAAAACTGCCCATTCTGGCCTAAGGGAACAGATAGCCTTGCAATAGTGAAAAACGAAATGGAGTGTAATTCACTATCAGGACCTGCCACACAGACCAAGGCAGGTCCTACCTTTCACATACAACGCACCCGGCCATAGGGATGACTTACATGATGCCAAGGGAAGGTTGAGGGACTGGGAAGTGGGTTCACTTCACAGTCAACAAATGGCAGTTCTGGACTGTGCACAGACTCTGCGATGTCAGGTCTGAGACACACTTTACGCGCTGCTTATGTGGGTGGCGCAATCAGCGCTACAGGCCCACCAGCAGCATTCGGTCTACCAGCCCTGGGCACGCACGGTGCACTATACTAGGGACTAACAGGTAAATCAAATGAGCCAATTATGGGAATACCAATTCATCCAGTCAATTTACAATAGGGAGCATTCGTGCTGTAACACTGAAAGGCAGTGGCACAGCGCCCAGATCATCTAACACCAGCAAACACAGAGGAGACAAAAAGCGAACGATGGAGGGGAGACCCACGCCAATGGTGCCAGGTCTAACACGTGCCCCCTCCAGCTGAAATGTGGGGAGAACTACCCACCCACTTGGGGTTCTCATCACTAAGGCGGAAAAATCTGGACAGACCATCAGCACTGGCGTGTTCTGTACCCGGGCAGTGTTCCACCGTAAAGTCCATCCCCTGTAGGGAAATAGACCACCTCAACAACTTTGGATTCTCACCCCTCATCTGCATCAACCATCTGAGGGGCCTGTGGTCCGTCTGAACCCGGAAGTGAGTCCCAAACAGGTATGGCCTCAGCTTCGTCAGTGCCCAAACCACAGCAAATGCCTCATGCTCAATTGCACTCCACCTCTGTTCCCGTGGAAGTAACCTCCTACTAATGAAGGCTACCGGTTGTTCTAGGCCCTCCTCATTGATCTGTGACAGAACAGACCCCACACCATGCTCTGAAGCGTCTGTCTGGACAACAAATTCTTTTGAAAAATTGGGCGCCTGGAGTACGGGTGCTGTACACATGGCAGTCTTGAGGGCATTAAAGGCTTTCTGACAGGTGCCAGTCCAGTTCACCATCTTTGGCTGCTTCTTAGAAGTCAGCTCAGTCAAGGGTGCAACAATGTTGCCATACCCCTTGACAAACCTCCTGTAGTAACCCGTGAGTCCTAAAAAGGCTCTCACCTGTGTCTGGGTCTTTGGGGGTTCCCAAGCCAGGATGGTTTCAATTTTGGGCTGTAGGGGCGCCACCTGGCCGTTCCCAACCTGGTGTCCCAAGTACACCACAGAACCCTGCCCAATCTGGCACTTACTGGCCTTGATTGTGAGGCCTGCCTTCCGCAGTGCCATCAATACCTCCCAGAGGTGGCGCAGGTGGTCCTCCCAAGACGAGCTATAAACCGCAATGTCATCCAGGTAGGCGGCACTGAAGTCTTCCAGCCCAACCAACACCCTGTTGACCAGCCTCTGAAAGGTGGCAGGGGCATTCTTCATTGCAAAGGGCATCACCCGGAACTGGTAGTGCCCATCCGGTGTGGAGAATGCTGACTTCTCCTTTGCCCCATCAGTCAAGTCGATCTGCCAATACCCAGACGTCAAATCAAACGTGCTGAGGTACCGTGCAGCCCCTAGCCGATCTATGAGCTCATCAGCTCTGGGGATGGGGTACGCGTCAGTCTTTGTGACTGAATTGAGACCTCGGTAGTCCACGCAGAACCGAAGTTCTGGGGTGGCACCAGGCGCGGCAGCTTTTGGTACCAGGACCACTGGGCTGGACCAAGGGCTGCTAGAGGACTCAATCACCCCTAAAGCAAATATTTTGGAAACCTCTTCCTTAATGTATGCCCTGACCCGGTCAGTCACTCGGTAAGCCTTGTGCTTAACAGGAGGACTGTCCCCAGTGTCCACTTCATGGACACACCAATCAGTGACACTAGGCACCAGGGAGAACAGATCACTGAATTGTCCCAGCAGTTGGCGACAATCACTCTGCTGCTCAGGGTTCAGTGTGGTGGAGAGGACCACACCCTCCACCGACCCATCTTGCTCCTTTGCACACAGGAGGTCAGGAAGAGGCTCGCTCTCCTCCTCCATCCCAGCATCTGTGGTCAGGAGCATGCCCACTTCGGACCTCTCAAAGTGGGGCTTCAGGCGGTTGACATGCAGGACCCGCAAGGGGTTCCAGGGAGACCGCAAGGGGTTCCAGGGAGACCGCATGTCCACCAAGTAGGTAACAGGACTCTTGCGCTCCACCACCTCAAATGGCCGGGTCCACTTATCTTGGAGCGCACAGGGCTCCACTGGGGCCATGACCCAAACCTTTTGACCAGGCTGAAACTCAATCAGAGTGGCATTCTGTACGTGCCAACGTTTCATCTCTTCCTGGCTGGCTTCCAGATTTGCCTCAGCAAGCTTTCTGAAATGCCGAGTCTGGTTCCTGAAGGCCAGCATGTAACTAAACACATCGTGGAAATAGATTTTGGGTGCTAGTCATCATAAGGACATGTTAACTTTAATTTGTTTCATGTCCTATTTTAAAATACCATGCAGCCTGCCCTGTGGGCCACCAGGCTTACATAGGGGTGACATTAATAGTTAACAGGGAGGTTTTCTCCTGTCAAAAAGAGTCATTTTGACAGGTTGGGTTGTAGTTTTAAAACTGCGCAGCCAGGCTACAGTGGGAGGCCCGGCATCTTTTGTCTTGTCACACTAGTGAATGCCACAGTAGCGCTGCAGTCTATACGTGACATTTATCTTTCTATATCATGGGTGTATTTTGGTATGCCAATTACTATGGCCTTATATGAAAGTAAATATGCCAATTAGGAATAAGCCAATTTCAAAATGTTTTAGGGCCAGACTCAGAGCCACATGCACTGGGGCCTGGTTAGCAGTCCCTCAGTGGATAGATTGAATAAATAGCAACATTAGTCCACAAAAAATGTGGGTGACCTTACAAAAAGAGGCACTTTCTCACAATGACCCTGTCCTTTGCTTCACAGAGGATGGGCTTACTCTGTTCCAGGCTGACCTGAAGGTTTCCTTGGTCAGGCAATGGCGACCCAGGTAAGAGACACACAATATCTTCTGATGGGAAGCCACAAAGGCTCCTTGTTTGTGCTATAGGGTTTAATTTATCAACAATTCCAAATGGAATGAAAAATGTAGATTAACTTTCAGTAATGAACTTCACACAATCATCAAAGTTCACAGTGAAAGAAATGCAGTTGCGGCTGCTCCCGCGAACCAGCAGTGGGGCGGGGAGTGGAGGAAGGGGAGAAGGAGGGGAAAGGAGGGAGGGGTGTTAAAAAAAATATCAAAAATCACTTACCTGCCTGCCGGTCGGCTGGCCAACCGCCACCTCTTTTTCGTCCTCTCGTCCTCTTCCTGGCTTCTGTTGGAACAGGAAGTAGGAAGCACCCAGGCTCCCCTTAGCCAATCACTACGCTGCAATGCACCGTTGCGATTGGTCTAAGTGCCGTAGTTCGGCACTTGCATAGGGAATGGGAGCCTGGGTATGTTCCACACCCAGTCTGTAATGCAGCCTGGGTGGAGAACATGCAAAGTGCACATGAATGTTTGGACTGCCCCAGAGGGCCTGCCAAACATTCATGCGCACTTAGGAGGGTGCCACCACTCCTCCCCCCTGCTGCCCAGCCTAGCCCCACCCCACAAAACTGCCTCAGCACAGAAAAATAAAGTGATAATAGCATCCCGTTATCATTTTATGTTTCCTTTTTGCCGTGCTCAAAGGCAGTGGGTCAACAATCCTCCGCCCCTGAAGACATATGGTGTGTCTCTAAAGTACACATAAAAGAAGCTGAAAGAGGCCCTTCCATTATATGTTCCTGACATTTTGTTTCAACAAACTTTACAGGGCTGAGATCTTCCCTAAAATCATACTGTAGCATAAAAACAGAAAAAGCCTTGGCTAGAAGAAAGCGTGCTAGCCTTCTTACCACAAGATGGCAGCATGGTTCAAGATCAGATAGTTATACCTGACATTGGTTCTTAGACACAAACACAAGGCAATTGTCAGTACCGGAAATGATGGAACTGTCAGAGTGAATGGCTTTCAGACTGATGTATGTCAATTAATGGAAAAGCGAAAACTGAGAAACAACATTGGAGGAAACCAAATCACGGAAAACCAATTTTAAGGAAAGACAAATTTAAAGAAATACAAATACATAAAAAAATAGGAAGCATTTTAAAAATAAAGACAATTTTAAGGAAAAATCTAAACTTGCATTAAACTGTAGGGGTAGGGAGGAGTTTAGGGGTTCAGAGACGGGCAATGTTTCTGAGTGATGAGAGGTTTTTAGGTGTATGGGATAGGTGGAGAGCAGGCATAGAAAGGGATTTTAACCTGTTAAGTGTGGGTGTCAGCCAATAGCCGACACCTGCACTACCTCCCCAGTGCGTGTGTCAGCCATTGGCCAACATTGGGGGGGCACCTAAAGGTCATGCCTCCACCCCAATAAGGGAGGGGGTGGGGGGCAAAACTTCGTCTAGACACCAGGGTAATTTTGTTTTATTTATGCACCAACCCTAAAAACTATAGTGACAGTCTTTCTGCACCCCTTGGAGGAGCAGATGGGGTGATTAGCCCTAATCTGCCCCGTCACCCGGGGGACAGAAACCCCACTAAAACACCAGGGAATGTTTTCTTTTAAAAAAAGAATAATATAGGGGTGGGGGCAGCCTACCATGGGCATACCCATGCCCCAACCCAACAAGAGAGATAGTCTTTCTGCCCTGGGGGGGGGGAGGGAGCGTTATTTACCCCGATATGGCCCCCCGGGGGCAGAAAGCCCAATAGAATCCAGGGAATGTTTTTGTTTTTTGAATATAGGGGTGGGGGCTGCCCAGCGTGGGCATGGATATCCCACTCCACGTAAATGAGGAAACAGTCATTCTGTCCCCCTGGGAGGGGCAGATGGGGATAATTACCCCCAATCTGCTCCGTGGGGGGGGGCAGAAAGTCCACTAGATGCCAGGGATTTTTTTCCCTAAAAATATACGGGTGGGGGCTGCCAACCTGGGCATGACCATGCCCGGCAACAGTCTTTCTGCCCCCCAATCTGCCCCCCCAAGAGTCAGAAAGTCCACTAAAAACCAGGCAATGTCTTTTTTTTCAATATAGGGTTGGGGGCTGCCCACCATGGTCATTACTATGCCCCCATCCCAATTAAATGGGGCAACAGTCTTTTTGTCCCCCAGGGAGGCCGATAGGGGTAATTACCCTGATCTCCCCCTGGGGATCAGAAAGCCCACTAAACTGAAGAAAAAGTATTTTTTTTTTAAATATAGGGGTGGGGCTGCCCACCATAGGCATCATTATGCTCCCACCCCAGCTAAAAAGGCACCAGCCTCTCTGGCCCCACAGGGGCCCCAGATCTGCCACCTCTGGGGGGTAGAAAGCCCACTAGACGCCAGAGATTTTAAAAATATATATGGGTGGGGGCTACCCAGCATGGACATAGCCATGCCCCCCACCCCAAGTTAATAGGGCAATAGTCTTCTGTTCCCTGAGGGGCAGATGGGTTAATTACCCCCAATCTGCCCCTGGTGGGGTAGAAAGCCCACTAGACACCAGGGATTTTTTTCTAATATATTGGTGGGGGCTGCCCACCCCGGTATAGCCATGCCCCCACCCCCAAAAACTATAGTGACAGTCTTTCTGCCCCTGGAGGGCAGATGGGGGTGATTACCTCCAATCTGCCCCTCCCCTGGTGGGGCTAAAACCCCACTAGACACCAGGGAATGTTTTTTTTTTTTTTAAATAGGGGTTGAGTCTGCCCACCATGGGTAAAGCAATGCCCCCACCCCAACAAGAGAGATAGTCTTTCTGCCCCCCAGGGGCAGATGAGGATAATTACCCCTGATCTGCAGAAAGCCCATTAGAAGCTAGGAATGTTTTTTTTAATATAGGGTTGGGAGATGTCCAGCATGGTCATGGCTATACCCCCACCCCAAGTAAATGGGGTAACCGTCTATCTGTACCCCCTGGGGGGCATATGGTGTTAATTGCTGCCCGGGGGAGGGGCAGAAAGCCCACTAGATGCCAGGAAATTTAAAAACAAATGCAAAATATAGGGGTGGGGGCTGTCCACCATGGGCATGGCCATGGCCCACTCCAACTAAATGGCTTAACAGTCTTTCTGCCCCCTTGGGGGTGTAGATTGGGGTAATTACCCCTGATCGCCCCCCTGGCGGCAGAAAGCCCACTAGAAGTAAGGCCATTTTTTTTAGATATTGGGGTGGGGGTGCCCAGCATGGGCATTGCTGTGCCCCATCCCAAGTAAATGGGGCAACAGTCTGCCTGCCCCCTGGGAGGCAAATGGGGGTAATTACCCCTGATATGCCCCGCCGGGGTGGGCATAAAACCCACCTTATGGCAGGAATATAAACTTTTAATAAAATAATGGGGTGGGTCTTTCCCATCCTAACATCAGGCCCCACCCTTTCCCATAAAACCTCAGCAGTCTTTCTGCTCCCCTGCGGACTAAAGCATCCCATCCCAATGGCAAGCAGGAGGACATCTGATTCTTTTATGTGTTGTTTTTACATCTGGGACAGGAGAGTTTGGCTAACTCCCATTATCGTCCCACTTGCAATGGTGAACGGCTGCACTTTTTGGGCTTGGGTAGGCTGCCAACTGGAAGAACCTACCCGACCCAGACAGTACTGAAAACAAGACTTCTGAAGGGGGGGTCAGGGTAGTGTGCTCTGCAAGCATCCCACACTATTTCATTTTCTTACCCACAATGCCCTGCAAACCTCCAATTTTGACTAAAAACAGACATTTTTCTCATATTTCTGTGAGGACAACTTCTGAAATCTGTGGGGAGACACCAATTTCCTACCACACAGCAGTCCCCCAAGTCTCCTGATAAAAATTATACCTCCCTTCTGTGGGTGGGCCGAGAGACCTTGACACAAAAGGCTCTAAAGTGCTACGTGGAGAGATCAGCAATAGGGGTAGCTGCGGGATGCCCGGCCGCCACCATTGGAAACCTACCAACCACAGACATTCTTTAAAAGTAGACAAACAAGGAATTCAGGGTGGTGTGCCTTTTTTTTGTCAGAGTTTTATATAGCGCAAACTTGACCCGAAGGTATCGGGTATCAGATCGCTTTACATGAGCACCAGTTGCGTTACACAAGGACACATTCATTTTTTTTTGTTTGTCACGGGGAGATTAAGTGATTTGCCCAGAATCACAGGATGTTGAGCTTCGTTGCCGAGACTCGAACCTGGTTCCCCAGATTTGAGGTCGACTGCCCTAGCCATTAGGTCATATCCTCTGCCTTGTGTAAATCCTGCGAGTTTTTCTTACCCACAATGTCATGCAAACCTCAAACTTTGCCTGAAATCATGCATTTTCCTTACATTTCTATGATGGAAACGTAGTAATCGGCAGGACTCCACAAAACATTTGTACCACCCAGTATTACTCCACTTGTGCTGATAAAAACCCTGCCCCACTTGTGCGGTTGAGCCTAGTGCCCGTGACAGGAACAGAGCAAACTATCAATCGGAGTCCCCACGGTAGGGCTTTGAATCACAGGGGAGGGAGAACAGTTAAGGCCCTCTCCGGGATGAGGGTTGGGCTAGAGACTCAGGTGGGGGTTGGGTGCAGAGCGTGGTTGAAAGCTTCAGATTGCAGTTCCCAGTTTTGGACTGGCTTTTTAGGCAGTCTGCCAGTCGGGTAATTCCTGATGGGCCAACTTCAAATGGTTAGTGTTTTGGTCCTGTGACACTGGCCGCTTGAGGCCAGGCTATCTGCCTGAAAGGCCAGTCAAACACTGCCAGTTCCCACCCGCTAGGTTAAAGGTCATGTGCAAAGAAATGTGTGGTCTCATAATTTTGGGGCTGTTATATCTGAGTTTCATTCTTTTTCAACAGCATCAATTTCAGATAAAGTCAGGTCGCACTCTGTGTCTTGGTGTGTGGTGCACCGCTCTCCCTTGTGCTCCCTTCTCATTTATCCACTTTGCATTACACACGGCTCTTGTGCATGCAGTGTCATCATCAGTGATGCCATGTGTGAAGTCCTGTGTGATGTTGTGAGCTGGTCATGGAGGGTGCATGAGCTATGGTTTGCGAAGTTTACTGGGCACTTTTAGTGTTTCTTAGGTTTTGCAATTTGTCCAGTATAACTCTAATGGAACTGTAATCGGGTTTTTAATGGGATTTCTGAGGTTTCCATAAAGAAATGTTTATATTAGCAAAGGAAACCATAGCATTCTTTTAACAAAATGTTCTGTGATTTTTTTGTGATGTATTGGACCGAGCCTTCTCCCAGCCAAGACGGCTTCTCGTACCATATGGCCACTCTTACATTCAGTGACACCTCTAAACTGAATGATTGGGAGATTCATGACTTGTTTCATAGAGGTAGTGAAAGGTGCTCCAGAAGCTAAAATAAGCTTTTCAGCCATGTGAGAATAAAGTCTGACATTCTCAGTAAAACATGTACTTCCAGCAGCAGCATCTGTCAGCTGATTCCACTGTGTTCTACCGCAGCCTCCCAGAGTGTTCTAAAGAACAACTAGAGCGCTAACAGTCTTGCTTATGACAAAAGTATGGCACACCTGAAGACCTCTTTATGGAATCAAAGATGTAGAACGTAAAGCATTTCCTTTAGAAATGAACAAAATGAGGGGTTTGGTTTGTCAAATAAATTGTAGTTAGTGGTTTGGAAAGCTAAAGTCAGGACATATTTTTAATGAGTTCTCCAATTTCTTCCCCATCCATGTCAGTAAAATATTCGACATGCAGATTGAAACATGCACTTTCAATAGTAGCAGCAGTCTGTAAGTGAACTCCTTACTAACTTTTAATAAATAACAGTGTTCTAATGAACAATTACAGCTTTAATATTTTGGATTCAAGACTAATGTGAGGTACCCCTCAATGCCATTTTGCTGGAATTGGAGCTGTTGAATTTAAAGCCATTCTTCAGGAGCGGGCTGAAGTAAATGAGGATTGAGATTTGAACGCAAGCTTGAAACCAGCTGGGTACAAATCTGAAAGGAGATATGGGTTTTGAGCCATTTGAGGCATAATATATTGTTAAAGAAGCCAAAAACGTTTAAGGAGGGAGACGTCTGCAAAAGTACAGCATCCTCTTTCTGCATCTGTGTACTCACCTTCCCCATCGTCTCAGTTACTTCTGAATTTTAAAAAGGTTAACAATTTGATAGATAAACTTTGTGTGCAGTTTGGTTGGGCACCCGCAGAGGGACGCCCACAGAGTATTGGGCACACGTTCAGTGGCCATCCCAGCTGCACATGGCGAATGATTGTGCGCAGCAGGGATTGGGGGCCTATTGAAGGTTGGGTGCAGGCACAGGCCCTGTGGCCACCCCGAGTGCTCATGGACATGTTATGCACAGCCCGGGCTGGGAGCCAGCCTAGGCTTGGGCACAGGACCTGACCATGAGGCCAGGCACAGTGGTCCACCCCTCCTGCGCACAATCTAAGGCCTTGAGTAGGAGGCTTGGGGGTCGCAGGGGGTTGGGCGCTGGGCCAATTTAGAAATACCCCCAGAAATGTACCAGAAAAACACAAAGAGACGTTATAGTTAGGTGTTAAAATGAGACAAGAACTAAAGTTTAAAAAAACTCCAAACCACTGAAATACGTTATACGTAAGTCATTTCACTATAACTTGCGGCCCCATCATGCACTGCTTATGACTTCGTATATTACATTCCTCGTGACACGTTAAATGACATAAATAATGACATCACCCATTACATTTAAAGAACAACATTGTTGAACTTACTACTGAGTACCGCGGTTCCCAAAGTAATACGTGAGGTCACAAGCAGTGCATGATGGGTACAGGGGGCTTGAAATGAGACAATGTTGTTGCATCAGGTTTACCTAATGGAAGTGCATTTCTGCCGTGTTGGCATGATGCAGTGAGGGAGCGGCCAACAAGCTTCAATAGCTGACAGCCTTCTGAAAACAAGATGCCTTCTGTGTGGTTATTCTGACGCTGTCAGTCGGGCACTGGAGGTGGGCCCAAATACTATACACAGAGGAGGTCCCACAGAGAAGGGATAGGGCATCAAGGGACAGGGAGTGAAGAGGCATGCATCATCTTACCTGTGTGTGCAACTCTTGCCAGCTTGGGGTCAAAGCCAACACTCTGTACCCTGACAGTGTGCGCCATGAAGAAGTTGACGACTCCTCCAGTGAAGACACAATTTGGAAATCCTTCAATTGGCCCATATGAGCCTCCTCTCCAGTGCACGCAGTCCCCATCCTCGTCACCTTCTTCGTACAGAAGTCTGAAGCTGAAAAAGTTTCCATCCACGTTCCCACCCACCTGATGGGAAGCAAAGTCTATGTCAGAGTCAACACCATAAAAAGACATTTAACACAAACTTGGGGAGCTCTGGGGTCCACCCTCTGCTCCCCTCATGCTTTGCTCTCTTGCACTAATTCTCTGGTAGCTCCTCTGATCCTCAATGAAAGCTTGCATTGACTCGTGAGTCATCCCCTATTACACTTCTCACTTATATATATATTCAAACCCCTCTGCTCCATCCACTGCCATCGCTTCCTGAACTCCTACCAGCAGTGCTCATACAGCATACAGCACGACGCCAAGCTGCACCATGTTTTCACCCTGGTGGGGCAGTATCCCTTGGAATTCAACACAGTCTGTCCTTGGAGATTTCCTAAAGACCCTCTTTGGGCAGTATCCCATGGAATTCAACACAGTCTGTCCTTGGAGATTTCCTAAAGACCCTCTTTGGGCAGTATCCCATGGAATTCAGCACAGTCTGTCCTTGGAGATTTCCTAAAGACCCTCTTTGGGCAGTATCCCATGGAATTCAACACAGTCTGTCCTTGGAGATTTCCTAAAGACCCTCTTTGGGCAGTATCCCATGGAGTTCAGCACAGTCTGTCCTTGGAGATTTCCTAAAGACCCTCTGTGTGCAGTATCCCATGGAATTCAACACAGTCTGTCCTTGGAGATTTCCTAAAGACCCTCTTTGGGCAGTATCCCATGGAGTTCAACACAGTCTGTCCTTTGAGATTTCCTAAAGACCCTCTTTGGGCAGTATCCCATGGAATTCAGCACAGTCTATCCTTTGAGGTTTCTTAAAGACCCTCTTTTGGCAGTATCTCTTGGAATTCAACACAGTCTGGCCTTCACTATACTGAGAGCTTCCTACCCAGAGACGTTTAAGGCTTGGGCAAAGTGGGCCCTGGCCCAGGGCCCCAGCCTTACAGGGGTCCACTGATAGAGCCAGCTCTGCCCTGTAGAGAGTCTTGCTTTTGACCTGATGACCTTGCACAGTTCCTTAACAGATTGTTTGGAATACTGTTTTCCTTTCATTTATTTTTAATGTGAGTGATATGACCATGCAATATCCATAAACAAAGCTTGTTTCAGATCAAAACAGGACCTTGCATATGGAAAAGAGAAGGAGGTCACAAATATTGTTTGCGATAATATTAGTGAGCTACTGCCGCATAATAATAATATTGAAAAAAACGCATCACTATCCCGGAACATGAGATGCAAACAGATTTAGAATTTGGACCAGTGCGGCCAAAGAGGGCGTGAAAGAGCCGAAACTGGATCATAAATTCAAAGCTGTTCCGAACAGGGCCCCCCAAAATACCTTTGGCCCTGGTCCCCCAAAATCCTTAAGCTGTCCCTGTGCCTACTTTCAAGATACCACGAGGAGGACAACATATAATATGTCCAGAGCTATGTACTACTGATCCAGATGTGCACTCCCTTGTGGGTCACACACATGGCTTGGGGTTGGACTATTCCCGCGCACTAACAAGAACAATTGCTGTTTCTGTTCATCTACAGAAAGGGCCTTTGAGGATCTTAACCCCAACCCCAGAGCTTGAACCACTTCCCTCTTCTTTCACCTGACTAACATCATGACCCCGTCTGTAGGGCAGCTCTTTAGGTCATGCGTGTCTCAGTCCGTGACACTGGTTAAGACATCACAATGGGAAGAATGTTCTTATGTGAGATTTCTTAATCTATCCTAGCCTGGCGGCCCTTGCTCACCTGTCCCAATCGTACTGGAACAAGCCCCCCCTTCCATAGCACCAGCTTCTATCATGCCAGACTGGATGCTAAGGTTGTATCTTTTTCACTAGCAGCTCTTTTTTACATCAAAAGAAACACACAAGAGAGACAAGCCTGAATGTGGTCTTACGTTAGACATTACTTCATGGGTGGATAATAGTTACTCCAGCAAGGAGGTGTCGTGGTTCACAAAGGTATACATGGTTGTATATCGAGTGTACTTCTTACAGAACATCTAGCAGTCAATCTTCCAGAAGCAGAGCACAACCACTAACTTTAGTTAACAGCCAACTCTACTTCTCTTCAACTGTGTAGACACATTGTGATTTATTTGTGGAGGATCTTGAGCTCTTCTGACATTCCCTTAAGTTAACATTTACTCGTCCCTTCTTATTGACTTTCTCAGTATGTACCCTCTCTCCTGGAGCCCTGCCCTTGCTTCCTTATGCAACACATTCCTGGGTCATTGGAGATCACAGAAGAAGAACAAAAGAAGGGGAGAAAGGAAGACCAACAAGTAAGGTAGAGTCAGGTGAAGGGAAAGCGATGACCTGCCAAGTCCACAGCCCAAGAGAGTCAGATTATTGTTACATACATTTTGTTGTCCAGAGCACAATAGTCTATAGTTACCAATGAGTATCTTAAATATAGGCCTGGGCGGAGTTCGCATACTTCCACTATGCAGGACTCCAGCTGAGTGAGGCAAGTCGCACTGCTCACGCTGATATTTAGCGGCGAGTGTTTGTCCCGCGCTGTAAAGTCAGCATGAACGCCACCACACGCGGTGCAAGAGGGCGCAGCTTTTTTCTGCTGCTCGAGTAGATGTTCTACTCATGCGGCAACTTCCTCAACAAGAGCGGCAGGTTTCTCAACGTGAGCGGTAGCGACCGGCCACTACCGCCCACATTGAGAAATCTTGCCGGGAGATGGTCTAGCTTTGGATTTTTCTCGCTCGCCCTCGTCAACTTACTGTTGGTGTCCCGCCAGAGAGAAAAAACTCCGCTCCGTGCCACTAGGTGGAGTTTTTCTGATCTCCAAGCTCTATGCGGAGTGGGGAAAAGTCTGCAAACTCCGTGAGCGGAGCGGAGTTTACCGCCCAGGCCTACTTAAATAATGAAAAATAAGTGAGATTATATGTACATTGACATCTTTTCATGGATCTCTTGTATGTTGAATATAAAGGTTAAATTAGTCCTCAAATGTTAAAGCGAGACTTGCCAATCATTTCTGATTCCACCTTTGATCATTGCCAAACCAAGCCACATGGAGGGAAAGTCCACTCTCCTTTTACCAAAGACAGAGAGACGTTTTAGATGCCCCTGTAGTAAAAATTCCAGACTCATGATCGCTGTATTTGTCTGGGGCGTGCAAACACACCTACACCAACCCACTCTTGCTTTAAGATGTTGTTCACTCTGAAGATGTCATTTCTCTCTCTTCTCATCTTCTCAGAAGGGTTCGATCTTCCAGCAGTCATTGGACATCTGGAGCAAAGACCTGCTCTCATTGCTCCAGCGACCGTGGAATCACTCCATGAATCCTCATCTTAAACCTGTTACTTGAGTCCCTGGTGTTCTGCGAGTGGTTAGAGATCTCTCTGTGGCAGAAGACTTTCACATGACTGGAGAGATGAAAATACTCAACCATAACTTCTCTTCAGGCGTGTTAACATGGAGGTGAACCCAAATCTGTTGGCCAATCCTATTGTGTTTTATGCAATAATGAAGGGGTAGGCGTATTAATGAATCTATAAATTAAGGACTTGGCTTGCCTTGCCTAATTACAGGATATTAATATTTTTTTAAAATGGGACGCCTCATGTTTCATGTGAAAGGTATTCATATTAATGACACTGTAGAATTCAGAATGAGGGATACCTAAGCAGTCCTGCAATTGGTCAACGATATCTATTCTCAAACCAATCGTTTACTGGAGACTCCAGTCCCGATTCATAGTATCAAGGTCGGTGGATAACCTCCAATTTTTATTTTGCTGCTACTCCGTAAAGCAGCCAGTGACCTCCCATACCGTCCCTGGACCAAGATTGTTCCAAGATTTTTCCTGCACTTTGGAACCTTCTCCCCTATGGATTAGGATTCTACTGGTGCTAGAGCGTGCTGCTCTAGTGTTAGCCAGAAGCGAGACACGTGTGTGTTGTTCTTAGCAACAACAGGATCCTTAAGGCTGCACGAATGCTGTCCCATACTCTATTGTTGTTATGTTATGTTATAGCGGTTTTGTAGCGCGCACAGCTACTCAAAGAGTGTCCCGGCGCGTGCCCCAAGCGGAAAAAGCGAAAAGAAGAAGACAGCTTAAGGAAAGAAAAAGCTTAATTAAAGAGAAAGCTCTCAAGTTTTTTCCTAACATTTTTGGGGTCCTGAAGGCTGCGTAAGTCAAGTGGGAGTTGGTTCAAGGCCACCACCGCTGTGTAAGCAAGGGAACTGCCCCCTGCCCTTTTAAGGCAGCATCTGGGGGTACAGGCCCTCAGCATTGTGGAAGTGTGAAGTTGCCTATTAGGGAACACCTATTACATCTCCTAATCTGTGGCAATGGCGTGTCCCTTACCCGTGCGCCTTCCAATGGTAAGAAGGCGGTCTTTGATTCTCAGGCTCCGCGTGCAGCGAGGAGCCTTGCTCCGCATCATCAAGGCAGAGCTACTCTTTCCATGGCCATGGCTGCTCAGCGGGTGCATTCGCATCCAAGCCGGTGGGTGGACGAGTTGACAGCAAGACTCTGAGGGCTGAAGGATGTCAAGCAAGGGGTTTCTCTTGGTCCGTCTGCTGTTTTTGGAAATGGTATTCTCCTGAAAGAGCAGACATGACTAGCCTTATCTAGATCTATCCAAAATGGTGTCAATCTTTTTCTGTGACATCATTTCCGGCTCAGAGCACCTACAAGGATGCTTTTGTCAGAGAACGATGCATCACCATCCATTCTTTCCCCTATTTGCTGTTGCATTCATTGCCCAATCAGTCGCCATTTTGTCCCATATCTTTGCTCTTTTTCTGCCACATGATCCCTTCAGATTCTTGTTTTCTGAAAGACCTTACGCCGGACTCCTTCCATCATCTACAACCACAATCAAGAATCACCAGTATTGCCAAGTAGGTGTTTCCTGCCCTTTTTTACCTTTTCTCCCTAACTGAGACCATCTGAAGGAGTCTCTTGCACTGTTTGCGCGTAGACTAAGCGTGGAGCGGCGCCACCGACAGGAGTTGTGCTTTCTTGGGCAATGTATAAGGACTCTTGGGAGACCTTTATTGCTTCCAGTCTTGACATCATCATAAGATTAGCATTCCTCATTCACCCTTGTTTGTTTTGGTTTTCTTTATTCAGAGGCTCATTTTGGTTTGTTCGCCCCTATTTAGCAATGTTTCAACAGGTTTGGAGACTCCACCAGGTGAATCTGAGGCCAGAAAGACACCAAATAATTGATGATCGGTCTAGGATCATTGCAGCCTCTGAATGTCCCTCACCAGGCGGCACATTTTGGGGACCCTTTTCCATTAAGTTTGGTGATCTTGTCAGTTGGTTTACTGAAGCTGCGAGCCAGTAAATCGTTCGTATTATTCATTTAGGATATACCCAAGTATGGTCACGCCTTATGTGGAGTGTACATTAAAGGCACACAGTCTGATTTGTTCTTCTTCAGTAAATAACCAGAGATAGGTGAAGAGTCATCGACGACCTTTGATATAACTGGACCAGCTTCAATCTATTAACCAGAGAGATTTGTATCATCATCTTACGCAGGCAGATTATAATAATGGCTATCAATCTCGATACCCCCTAAATCTTATGCGGCATCTTTACAATGAAATGGCGCAGCGCAGCACGGCAAGTAATTTTGCTGCACCGAGCTCCATCATTTAAAAAATGCAGGGAGGTGCTATATTTACAAGAATACAGCACAGCCCGGTGCTCTCCTCTGCGTCAGCACTAAAACAGCAGCCGTGCGCCAACACAGGTACCCTTGCACCATGGTGCAAGGGTGCCTGCGTTGTATGAATGATTGTGTTTGTGCAGGAAGGGACACCCTCCTGCACAAAAGCACTCATTAATGGCGTTTTGATCCTTATATGTGTGCTGCAGAATGCAATGAGAAATAAAAGTATTTCTCCTCGTTGCACCACTCTTACACCTCCACTGGGGGGCGCTGCATCAGATTTACAGATCCTTGTAAATCTGGGGCTGTGTCAAAAAGCCATGGTTGTTGTGGTGGAACGCCCACAGCAACACCTATTGCACAACCCCTCACCACAGAAAACTGCGTTGAGGAGGGCCATATTTACAAGGTGACGTTGACCCACGCAGAGTGGCTTAGCACCACCTTGTAAATATGGAGCAGGACACAGCGCTACCGCAGCGTCGGAAAAAGTGACGCTCAGGTGGCGCAATTTTTGCCTTGTAAATATATGCCCCTATGTGTTTTAATTCTTCTCTCAGCAGCTCTAAAACAATTACAAGACATAGGGGCTTATTTACAAGCCCTTTGCGCCGCCGGTGCGTCACTTTTTCCCCATATTCAAACGGGCGCCCTGGCGGTGCAAGGGGCTTGTAAATAGGCCCCATAGGTGGGGGCAGGAGGATTCCTTGCTTTGTTCCTTGCCTTAACTTGAAGGGGCCCTACTGCAGCCCATTCGTCTCACTAGAAGCCTCTGGACTATGAGAGACCTCCAAAGCACTGTCTATCAATACAAACACCCCGGATCACGTGATCCAGCGGTGAAGGGAGGCCATGACTCCCAGACAGGCTGCAGAGGCCGGGGCGGCTGACCTCATCTGTCTGTAAAGAGTAGAATACATCTGGGATTGTCTCTTGAAAGTCTACCTTCGAGACACCAGGTCTGCATCACACCGTCAATGGCAGCGACATGTCCTTGGGTCTGTTTGCAAGCATCTTTTACAATACATTGCTGTGTGCATGTTATGTTTGGTGGGATGTCCCACCCTGCTGTAAGCCGAGGGGTGCGCCGCCTCCAGCACCCTCTCAATGTGACGATATAGTGGAGGCCAGGAAGGGGGAGTGGGGGGGCACGAGTGAATAAAGAGGACCTGGACACTGCCCTCGTGCCTAGTCCAAAGCCCAAGCAAATATCCAGTGTGTGCGTCACGTTATTGCCTATATATCTAGGCCCCATAGCCCAAGTCCCTGCTGCCCCCACACCCTATATCCCCACAGAACAGTGCACACCGTGCTGTGTGCATACCTGCTGTGTGCACACCTGCTGTGTGCACACCTGCTGGGTAGCCACTGTGCTGTGTGCACACCTGCTGTCTGGCCACTGTGCTGTGTGCACACCTGCTGTGTGCACACACCTGCTGGGTGGCCACTGTGCTGTGTGCACACCTGCTGTGTGGCCACTGTGCTGTGTGCACACTTGCTGTGTACACACCAGCTGGGTGGCCACTGTGCTGTGTGCACACCTGCTGGGTGGCCACTGTGCTGTGTGCACACCTGCTGTGTGGCCACTGTGCTGTGTGCACACCTGCTGTGTGGCACACCGTGCTGTGTGGCCACCGTGCTGTGTGCACACCTGCTTTGTGGCCACCATGCTTTGTGCACACCTGCTGTGTTGCCCACTGTGCTGTGTGGCACACCGTGCTATGTGCACACCGTGCTGTGTGGCCACCGTGCTGTGTGCACACCTGCTGGGTGGCCACTGTGCTGTGTGCACACCTGCTGTGTGGCCACCGTGCTGTGTGCACACCTGCTGTGTGGCCACGGTGCTGTGTGCACACCTGCTGTGTGCACACCTGCTGGGTGGCCACCGTGCTGTGTGCACACCTGCTGTGTGGCCACTGTGCTGTGTGCACACCTGCTGTGTGGCCACTGTGCTGTGTGCACACCTGCTGTGTGGCCACTGTGCTGTGTGCACACCTGCTGTGTGGCCACTGTACTGTGTGCACACCTGCTGTGTGGCCACCGTGCTGTGTGCACACCTGCTGTGTGGCCACCATGCTGTGTGCACACCTGCTGTGTGGCCACTGTGCTGTGTGCACACCTGCTGGGTGGCCACTGTGCTGTGTGCACACCTGCTGTGTGGCCACTGTGCTGTGTGCACAACTGCTGTGTGGCCACTGTGCTGTGTGGCCACCGTGCTATGTGCACACCTGCTGTATGCACACCTGCTGTGTGGCCACCGTGCTGTGTGCACACCTGCTGTGTGGCCACCGTGCTGTGTGCACACCTGCTGGGTGGCCACTGTGCTGTGTGCACACCTGCTGTGTGGCCACCGTGCTGTGTGGCCACGGTGCTGTGTGCACACCTGCTGGGTGGCCACCGTGCTGTGTGCACACTTGCCGTGTGGCCACTGTGCTGTGTGCACACCTGCTGGGTGGCCACTGTGCTGCAGACGTGAGCTCTGGTACACAATGAAGACATGGCGGCAGAGAGAGCAGACATCTCAGGCTGGACCAGGGCTCTCCCACAAGCAGCTCCTGGAGCTCTGGCAGCTCCCTGACTGCTGAGAGGCACTCTCCTACTCACAGCTCGGCTCACTACACCCGGTGCACCCTCGCCCTCGGGTTAGGCATGTTTACCATCAATGAAAAGTCCGTTTTCAAGAGTAAGATGTCTGCACATTCCAAACTCTTTGGCTGATGTTTGCAGAAATATAGTTGAATTTTCAAAATAAATTTAAAGCTGGCATTTGAGACGAATTGTTGCTAATATTCCCCTTGGGGGCAGGAGGCAGAGGACAGGGGGCAGGGTACAGGAGGCAGGGGGCAGGAGGCAGAGGACAGGGGGCAGGGGCATGCAGCCACAGCTGTCGCGTCACTACTCTAGTAGAGGCAGTCCAAATGGATCAGGTTTGGGGATATTACTGCCGCCAGCCAGCCTGATGCACTGAGGTGCCCACGGCTGGCTAGTAACCTCGCGTGAGGTAGCCGCCAACCCCAACTTACCCAATGTGAGCCCTACTACAGACACGACGACTTCTGTTAGCAGCTCGGGAGCATTTTCACTCAACAATAGTAGCTCCTATTACAGAGAAGGTTGGTGACCTCTGGGATAGGTAAAGTGGAGTAATTAAAGTGGAGATGGTAGGTGAGATGTAGTAGGCTAGGTAGGATTAGTAAGTAGGGATGGAAGGCAGGCTTGTTTGGTATGGTACGTAGGAGGGGTATAGAATAAGTATGGTAAGTAGGCGTGCCAGGTTAGCTATGGTAGGTAGGTAAATAGGTGTGATTGGTTAGGTATAAGTAGGTATGACAGGCTGGTGAGCTATGTGAGAGACAGTACGTAGGAACAGTAGGTTAGCTATGGTAGGTAGGTAGGTGTGATGCGTTAGGTATAGGTTAGTATGGCAGGTTGGTAATTTAAGGTAGAATTTGGTTGATAGAGGGGTAGGTTAGCTATGATAGAGAGGTAGGAGTGATTGGTTAGGTATAGGTTGGTGAGCTAGGTTAGATACGGTAAGTAGGGATGGTAGGTTACATATGGTAGGGAGGTAGGTGATTGGTTAGGTATAGGTTGATATGACAGGTTAGATACGGTGTAAATAGGGATGGTAGGTTACATATGGTAGGGAGGTAGATGATTGGTTAGGTATAGGTTGGTTTGGCAGATTGGTGAATTACAGTAGATATGGTAGGCAGGGATGGTGTGTTAGGAATGGTAGGCATGTGGGTGTGATTGGTTAGGAATAGGTAGGTAGGGAAGGCTGGTCATTTAAGGTAGCTTTTGGTAGATGGGGGAAGCTAGGTATGGTAGGGAGGTAGGTGTGATTGGTTAGGAATAGGTAGGTTTGGCAGGTTGTTAAGTTAAGCTAGAATTTGGTAGGTCAGTATGGCAGGTTGCTGATGTAAGGTAGAACCTGGTAGGTAGGTATGGCAACTTCGTGATTTAAGGTAGAATTTGGTAAGTCGGCATGGCAGGTTGTTGATTTAGGGTAAACGTAGGCAGGAAGAAATGCAGGTTGGCGATTTAAGTTAGGATCTGGTAGGTAGGATGGTAGGTTAGGAATGGTAGGTTAGGAATGGTAGGCATGTAGGTGTTATTAGTTAGGTATAGGTCGGTATGGCAAGTAGGTGATTTAAGGTAGTATTTGTTAGGTAGGCATGGCAGGTTGATGATTTAAGGTAGAATTTGGTAGGTAGAGATGGTAGGTTAGCTATGGTAGGGAAGCAGGTGTGATTGGTTAGCTATAGGTTGGTATACCAGACTGGTGAATTACAGTAGATATGGTAAGTAGGGATGGTAGGTTTTGTATGGTAGGCATGTAGGCATGACTGGTTATGTATAGGTGGGTTTGACAGGTTGGTGATTTAAGGTAGCATTTAGTTGGAGGGTATGGCAGGTTGGTGATTTAAGGTAGAACTTGGCAGCTAGACATGACAGGTTGGTGATTTAGGGTTAAAGCTGGTGGGTAGATATAGCAGGATTGCTATTTGCATTATAATTTGGTAAGTAGGGATGGTCGCTGTGATTGGTTAGGTATAGATTGGTATGGCAGGTTGGCGATTTGAGGTAGAATTCAGTAGGTAGGCGTGGCAGGTTGGTGATTTAAGGCTAAATGTGGCAGGTGGATATGGCAGGTTGACGATTTAAGGTAGAATTTGGTTGGTATGGATGGTAGGTTAGGTATGGAAGACATGAAGGTATGATTGGTTAGTTATAGGTTGGAACGATACATTGATGATTTAAGGTAGAATTTGGTAGTTAGGGATGGTAGGTTAACTATGGTAAGGAGATAGGTGTGATTGGTTAGGGACAGGTTTGTATGGCAGACTGGTGAATTACAGTACATTTGGTAGGTATGGATGGCAGGTTGTGATTTAAGGTAGAATTGGATCGGTAGGGATGGTGGGTTAGCTATGGTAGGGAAGCAGGTGTGAGTGGTTAGGGATGGGTTGGTATACCAGACTGGTGAATTACAGTAGATATGGTAAGTAGGGATGGTAGGTTTTGTATGGTAAGCATGTAGGCGTGGCTGGTTATGCATAGGTGGGTTTGACAGGTTGGTGATTTAAGGTAGCATTTAGTTGGAGGGTATGGCAGGTTGGTGATTTAAGGTAGAACTTGGCAGCTAGACATGACAGGTTGGTGATTTAGGGTTAAAGCTGGTGGGTAGATATAGCAGGATTGCTATTTGCATTATAATTTGGTAAGTAGGGATGGTCGCTGTGATTGGTTAGGTATAGATTGGTATGGCAGGTTGGCGATTTGAGGTAGAATTCAGTAGGTAGGCGTGGCAGGTTGGTGATTTAAGGCCAAATGTGGCAGGTGGATATGGCAGGTTGACGATTTAAGGTAGAATTTGGTTGGTATGGATGGTAGGTTAGGTATGGAAGACATGAAGGTATGATTGGTTAGTTATAGGTTGGAACGATACATTGATGATTTAAGGTAGAATTTGGTAGTTAGGGATGGTAGGTTAACTATGGTAAGGAGATAGGTGTGATTGGTTAGGTACAGGTTTGTATGGCAGACTGGTGATTTAAGTCAGACATGTTAGGTATGCCGTATGGTTTGGCAGTTTAGCTTTAATAGGACATACCATTTTTCCTATATTTAAAGGTTTCCATTCTTCAAGGCATTTTTTAGACGTCTTTTTTGTTTTTTTACAAACAAAAGGTTGGTTAATCAGAAGTACAAATATGTGTTGTTTATTTATAAAGCCCAGGTTTGTAGGTACAGGTGAGTGGTTTATAGCAGTTTATGCTGTAAAATGTTATCCATTTTGCTTACAATTCACAGAATGAAATATAAAAAATTAATTATTGAAGGAGAAGAAAAAGAACGGTTTATTTACAGTACCATATAGGTGCTCTTCATTAATACTCCTCCTACTACTACAACTAATACTAATAGAAGCAATAATATCTATGAAACTATTAATAATGAATAATATTATCATTGTTTTTATGACATAAAACAGAAGATTAACTTTGTGTTGAAAGTAGTGAACTTAGAAGACACACTCAACAAAATAGTGCATGAAAAATACTTTTCAACGGCAGCCAGAATCTTTGTTGCATTTTTAAGAAATCCTCTAAACTCGCACGTTGTTACTTAAAGAAAGCCTCTAAAGTTGCACCTTGTTTCTTATAGAAAGAATCTAAGCTTGCACATTGTTACTTTAAGAAAGCCTCAAAGCTCGCACATCGTTACTTTAAGAAAGCCTCTAAGCTCGCACATTGTTACTTTAAGAAAGCCTCTAAGCTTGCACATCGTTACTTTAAGAAAGCCTCTAAGCTTGCACATTATTACTTTAAGAAAGCCTCTAAGCTCACCCATAGTTACTTTAAGAAAGCCTCTAACTTTGCACATTGTTACTTTAAGAAAGCCTCTAAACTCGCCCATTGTTACTTTAAGAAAGCCTCTAAGCTCGCACATTGTTACTTTAAGAAAGCCTCTAAGCTTGCACATTGTTACTTTAAGAAAGCCTCTAAAGTTGCACGTTGTTACTTATAGAAAGAATCTAAGCTCGCACATTGTTACTTTAAGAAAGCCTCTAAGCTCGCACATCATTACTTTAAGAAAACCTCTAAACCCGCCCATTGTTACTTTAAGAAAGCCTCTAAGCTTGCACATAGTTACTTTAAGAAAGCCTCCAAGCTCGCATATTGTTACTTTAAGAAAGCCTCTAAGTTTGCACATTGTGATTTTAAGAAGGCATCTACGCTCGCACATCGTTACTTTAAGAAAGCCTCTATACTCCCCCATCATTACTTTAAGAAAGCCTCTAAGCTTGCACATTGTTACTTTAAGAAAGCCTCTAAGCTCGCACATCGTTACTTTAAGAAAGCCTCTATACTCCCCCATCATTACTTTAAGAAACCCTCTAAGTTTGCACATTGTTACTTTAAGAAAGCCTCTAAGCTCGCACATTGTTACTTTAAGAAAGCCTCTATGCTCGCACATTGTTACTTAAAGAAAGCCTCAATGCTCGTATGTTTTTTACTTTGTGAACAAAGAATGCTGTACATCCAACCACATGTTTTCATGAACACAAAGTGAAACAAATGAAGGCTCAGGGGTGGTTACTGAAAACACTGATCCTTCATTTTAGGACTGGCTCAGGCATCGAAGCAGCAAACAGTAAAGCTATAAAGCTGGACTTAAAAGTGATTGTGCCGGTAAAGTAAATATTGAAAAACCCAAACTAGGCCTCAATTTCAAGTCTGGTTCCATCTGCAGTCTAATATATTAAAAAACATAAAAATGCCCTGGTCTGCACACTGCTCAGCGCAGCCTTGGTAACCTTGAACAACACATGAAAGTCCCCATGGACTTTCATTGCCTCCTCTTGCTTATACTTCTTTGTAGTTCTTTAAACTTCTTTTTGATGTATTGTTGACAAGTATTCACGCAACAGAGAGCTAAAGCTGTCTGTGGCAAGACCTAATGATGATTGTAGGGTGCCAAGTAAGAAGTTTGGTGTCAGTTAACTGGGCCACAGAGGCTCTGTGGCAGGGGTTGCTTGGTGTATATATAGTTCAAAGAGAGAGAATTAACGGCTTTAACTGGACTCCAATTCTAGGGCTGAAATGGCGAGTCACTAGTGCTGGAGAGGGACCAACCCCTGCAGTGGATCTTGAGAAACGCCAAAGCATAGAGGCATCTATTACTGGGGAGCAGGGACCAATTGGACTTAGACGGTAACTAGTCATAATATCGAATTAAAAATATCGAATGGACAAACTATCGAGTTTTTAATATCGAGTGGACAGGATATCGACTTGCAAAAATATAGTGGTTAAGAATATCGACATGCAGGTAAGAAATATCGATTTTAATAATATCAAAGTTAGTAATATCATTTTTTTTTTAGTGTTTTGTAGGTTAGTATTTGTGTTAAAAATATGTATATATTTTGTAATGTGTGTTTGAATTTTTTTTAAAGTAATCAATTTTATGTTAATTAATTTTTGCGTAATTTAATTCCGTAGCGGGTTGTGGGTTTATAGGGGAATAGGGTGGGAAGTAATTTAATCATAATATATTTTTTAAGAATTATTTAGAATTAATTAATTATATGTAAATTACTTTTTGCGTAATTTAATTCTGTAGCGGGTTGTGGGTTTGTAGGGGAATAGGGTGGGAAGTAATTTAATTGAAATTAATTAAATAATTATTTTATTAATTAGTAATTTAGTATTTAATAATTTATATTGTTAATTAAGTTAATTAATTTATTATTAATTAATTATAAATTGATCAATAACTATTAATAATTAATTGGTAACTATGTTAATTGTGTTATTTTTTTATTAATTAGTAATTAATTATATATTAATTATTAATAATTAATTTGTAAATATGTTAATTGTGTACTTTTTTATGAGCGGGTTGAGGGTTGATAGGGGAGTAGGGTGGGAAGTAATTTAATTTTAATGTAATTTTTATTATTTTTCATATAATATTTATTAAAAGTTATTTTGTAGTGTTAATTGTGTGAATTAATTTAGATTTGATGGTTATTAATTTTATTGTTAATTGTTATTAGTTAATTAATTAATTGTTAACTAAATATGTTAATTTATTAATATTTTACAATATTGTAGGTGACGTTTATAGGGGAAAATGGTGTGAGGTAAATTAATTTTGAAAAATTCCCACCCGCTATCCAACACTTTCCCTACTGTTGCATTCGATGGATTTGGAATAGTAATTTTTACCCTCCCGCTATCCAACACTTTCACTACTGTTGCACTCACTGGAGTGGGAATAGTAATTTTTACCCACCCGCTATCCAACACTTTCCCTACTGGTGCACTCACTGGAGTGGGAATAGTAATTTTTACCCACCCGCTATCCAACACTTTCCCTACTGTTGCACTCACTGGAGTGGGAATAGTAATTTTTACCCACCCGCTATCCAACACTTTCCCTACTGTTGCACTCACTGGAGTGGGAATAGTAATTTTTACCCTCCCGCTATCCAACACTTTCCCTACTGTTGCACTCACTGGAGTGGGAATAGTAATTTTTACCCTCCCGCTATCCAACACTTTTCCTACTGTTACACTCGGTGGAGTGGGAATAGTACATTATTCCCACCCGCTATCCAACACTTTTCCTACTGTTGCACTCACTGGAGTGGGAATAGTAATTTTTACCCACCCGCTATCCAACACTTTCCCTACTGTTGCACTCACTGGAGTGGGAATAGTAATCTTTACCCACCCGCTATCCAACACTTTCTCTACTGTTCCACTCGCTGGAGTGGGAATACTAATTTTTACCCACCCGCTATCCAACACTTTCCCTACTGTTGCATTCGCTGGAGTGGGAATAGTAATTTTTACCCACCCGCTATCCAACACTTTCCCTACTGTTGCACTCGCTGGAGTGGGACTAGTAATTTTTACCCACCCGCTATCCAACACTTTCCCTACTGTTGCACTCACTGGAGTGGGAATAGTAATTTTTACCCTCCCGCTATCCAACACTTTCCCTACTGTTGCACTCACTGGAGTGGGAATAGTAATTTTTACCCTCCCGCTATCCAACACTTTTCCTACTGTTACACTCGGTGGAGTGGGAATAGTACATTATTCCCACCCGCTATCCAACACTTTTCCTACTGTTGCACTCACTGGAGTGGGAATAGTAATTTTTACCCACCCGCTATCCAACACTTTCTCTACTGTTCCACTCGCTGAAGTGGGAATACTAATTTTTATCCACCCGCTATCCAACACTTTCCCTACTGTACCACTTGTTGGAGTGGAAATAGTAATTTTATCCTTTACGCTATGTAACGTATTTAGTATTGTTATATTTAATGTGGTGTAAAATATTATTTTAAAAAAAAATCTTTATTTTAATGTTTTAACCTTATCATATTTAAAAAAATGTATATTAATATTATAGGTTTATTTATATATATATATATGTAATTATATTTTAAATTATGTTTTTTACATTTTATAATTAAAAATATTAATTATTTTTAATATTAAGTTAAAAAAAAAATGCTTGTTTTTTTGTTTTTTTACATTACATTTATTATTTATTAATTTTAACGTTTTCTAAATATGTTTAAGTATGTTTTACTTAATTATATTTATTATTTAGTTAATTGTATATTACTTTTAAGACATTTAAAAAAGTCGATATTTTAGCAAACTATATTATTTACAACGATATTTAGGATTCGATAATTTTGTACTTACCTATTTGTAGATAGGAGTTCGATATTCTGTCACTCGATATTTTCTCATCGATATTCTGGCAGCTCGATATTCTGCTCCTCGATATTGTTGCCGATGCCACTAACCTGGTACAAGGCTCAATCCACAGGAACGAAGAGGTGTTCCCCACACTCCCTAAGACAGTGCCTATATGCAGAAACTAAAACTCTCATACTAGGAAACTGGCCCAAGAAGATGTGGGGATTAGACGCCAGGAAGTAATCACCATCCAATCCCCCAGCCGATTCCCACAGGGTCAGGGTATAACAGGAAACAGGAAGAGTGGAAACCTATAGGGAGAAGAAGACAAACAACTATGAGAAAACTACCCCTCCCCCTAGTGATAACACTAAGAATACAGAATCCTACTCAGTGCCTGTTCTACAGAAACAAACTAATCACCTACCGGCTGGACATCTCTTGATGCTTTGTAGGGGATCCAAACTGCTGAAAATATGTGCCGGTAAATGCCTCTTTACTAGCACCAGCCGCTGGGGTCGAGAACCGTGAAGAAACACCAATAAGGTCTGGGGAGCGACTTAGGAAACAGTCTTATTCTCGAGTGTAGGAAATGTCAAATAAAAAGAATTAATAGTGTTGACAGAACCCATTAGCTTGGATAAGTCAAACGCGCACCGCAAGTGTAAAATAAACAAGAATGGTCAAACGCGTACCGCGCGTGTGGTCTGATACAATGTATCTTTAGGAGGGAGATTAGTATCGAGAATGAAAGCGGCCGCGTATTGTCAAGGATGTAGAACGCGGCCGCGAGTGACTTTCATTGGTTTTGTTTTAACGCTGGGAAAGGCAGCGTGTAGAGGAATGCGAGCCCCCGGGGGGAAGGGACAAAGAGACCTCGCAAACCCAGGGTCACTGAAAGGGCAGTACGAAAGATAGAACGCGGCCGCGAGAGGAAACAAAAGTGAGCGCAGCCGCGAGTCAGGTACGTCAGGAATTAGCAGCTCAGAGGAATCCAGCAAGGCAGAGCGGGAAGCGTCGCAACCTTCAATTCACGAACGTTAGCGAGGAAGACTCAGGACGCCGTCTACGCTGCGAAGTGGTAGTCAGGATGCCGGGAAGAAAGGGGCGTGGAGTCAGGTCAGGAACCGAAAGCCAAGCAATGACTTCATCGGTTGGCCTGTATTTAAAGTGAAGGGAGCGTGTATAACTTCCACCTCTCCCACCACAGGTAAGGGGCTCTCGTAAAAGAGCTTTCTTTCAGCAGAACAGGCACTAAAGTATCTCAAGGGCACCAACTGACTGTGCATGAGGCTTGGGATCTAACAGATATTCTGTCAGTGATCCGACTTAGACATCTGCTAATTTCCACTTGAAAATGAGGGACTGGGATTCAGGCTCAGGGCCCAGCTGTGCTTTGAAAAGATGACATGCTCAGATCCTAACCACCTCCTACCTATAGTGGTCATGGTAGGGGGGCAACATAGAGGTTACAGAGGGTGGGACTCAGCCAGGATCCTGGAGGCATCCCACAAGAGATAGTCCTAAAAGAACCGAGTCTGAGATCTGCATCTTCGACACCCGCCTCCCACAGCCTGGTGACTGGAATATTGTGAGGCACAGCGATGAGGAATGCAGAGGAGTCGAGTAGGACCAGAGCAGCTGATCCGCCAGGGTCTAATGTTATACGCAGCTCGATACACACAGTAACCCTTATTATTGCACATATCACAATTAGGGGTTTGGAGGCTAACGCTGCACTCCACAGTTTTCCCCTGATATACTTCAGCAGATCAAACCTGACAACATTTAGTCGGTGAAAAAAACCTGAAAATGTTTGAGACATGTGGATTGTGGTGCCTTTAGCACTAAAATGTGCACGTTATTCCTTTTTGGGGGGTTTAACAAACCATTATCAATCAGTTTTGCTTTTTTTCTGTTCTGATCAGTATCAGCCCAAACACCGGGTCACTTGTATTGAGGGTCACAATGTGGAAGGAAGCTGAGCTGTGAGTGCCCACTGAGTGTTCTTGCTGAGTGTGTTTGCTGTGCTGTGCCTGCTGAGTGAGTGAGCCGAGTGTTAGACCTCTGAGGTCAAAAAGCAACACTTGTGCATTGCATTCTGGGATATTGCAACACACTTGATGGCCCCGGTCCATCCGGTAACCGAGGAGCTCTTTTTGAGGCGATACTGTGCGCCTATCATCGCATTGAGTCAGATTCTTGTGCTCAGAGAGATCTTCTGCTCATTCTTTGGTGCAATCACATAAAGGGATGTAGATGTTCAAGAGTACTGCTGATTCTAGTTCACTGTGTCAAACCTCCATCCCTGCTTCTCTCCATCCCTCACCCAACCCCTACCGTAGGATCATCGCATTGAGTCAGATTCTTCAGCATCATCAAGGAGTTCGCCCAACCCACCAGCGAGTCTACCGACATCCCTCCCTCACAAGACCTCTGCGACAAACTCAGCACCTTTTTCCACCACAAAATCAAGAGCATCTACGACAACTTCGACGAAGACAACCAACACACTGAACCCTCACCAACCACCCCCGACACCCGGAAACCAGCGATTGATGACTGGACAGCCCTCACCACCGAAGACACACTGAAGACAATGAAGTCAATCCACTCAGGGGCCCCCACGGACCCCTGCCCCCACCACATCTTCAACAGAGCCGCCGACACCATTGCACCCATGCTCCGCCATACCATCAACCGCTCCCTGGCGACCGCCTCATTCCCCGACGACTGGAAACACGCCGAGGTCAACCCCCTCCTAAAGAAACCCTCAGCGGACCCCACCGACCTCAAAAACTACAGACCCATCTCCCTGCTCCCGTTCCCAGCGAAAGTCATCGAGAAAGCCATCAACAGCCAACTCGCCACATTCATTGAAGAACACAACATCCTCGAATCCTCCCAATCCGGCTTCAGAAAAAACCACAGTACGGAAACCGCCCTCCTCGCCGCAACAGACGACATCCGCACCCTACTGGACAAAGGAGAAACAGTAGCCCTCATCCTCCTCGACCTATCAGCGGCGTTCGACACAGTCTCCCACCGCACCCTAATACGCAGACTCTACGACGCAGGAATCCAGGACAAGGCCCTCGACTGGATCTGCTCCTTCCTCTCCGGCAGGACGCAGCGGGTCAGACTCCCCCCTTTCCTCTCGGACCCCACACCTACCACCTGCGGAGTCCCCCAGGGCTCCTCCCTCAGCTCGACGCTCTTCAACGTCTACATGGCTCCACTTGCCCCCATCGTCAGAACCTACGGACTCAACATTGTGTCATACGCAGATGACACCCAGCTCATCCTCTCCCTATCCAACGAGCCCAACACCGCCAGACGCAACTTTCGAGAAGGCATGGAAGCCGTCGCCAAATGGATGAAAAACAGCTGCCTACAACTAAACACCAACAAAACAGAAGTACTCATCATGGGCCCAAACCCCGACGCCTGGAGCGACACCTGGTGGCCCCCCGCCCTCGGAAACCCGCCAACCCCCACAGACCACGCACGCAACCTGGGAATCATCCTGGACTCCGAGCTCAAAATGGACCGCCAGATCAACTCTGTCTCGTCTTCCTGCTTCCACACCCTCCGCCTCCTTCGTAAGACCTTCAAATGGATCCCCCTCGAACACCGAAAGACAGTCACTCACGCCCTGGTCACCAGCAGACTCGACTACGGCAACGCACTCTACGCCGGAATAAACAAAAACCTCATCCGCAAGCTACAGAACATCCAGAACGCCGCCGCAAGACTGGTCCTCAACCTGCCAAAACACTGCCACATCTCCCAGCACCTGCGCACACTCCACTGGCTCCCCGTCGAGGCGAGAATCACCTTTAAGATGCTCACCCACGCACACAAGGCCCTCCACGGCACCGGACCAGCATACCTGAACAGCCGACTCAAATTCCATGCACCCCAAAGGACCCTACGATCAGCCCAGCTCTCCTACGCCGTGGTCCCCCGCACCAGAAAGACCAGATCCGGAGGCCGCTCCTTCTCCTTCCTCGCGGCCAAAGCATGGAACGCTCTTCCGCTCCACCTCAGACAGACAACATCGCTCCCCATCTTCGCAAGAAACCTCAAAACCTGGCTCTTCGACAGACCCCCTCCTTGATGGAATGGAACCTGCACCCCCCCACCCCGAGCGCCTTGAGACCCTTACGGGTGAGTAGTCGCGCTTTAACAAACTCCTGATTAATTGATTGATTCTTCTGCTCAGAGAGATCTTCTGCTCATTCTTTGGTGCAATCACATAAAGGGATGTAGATGTTCAAGAGTACTGCTGATTCTAGGTCACTGTGTCAAACCTCCATCCCTGCTTCTCTCCATCCCTCACCCACTCCCTACCTTAGGATCCGGGAGGTGCCCTCCCTCTACATTCACAGCCTTGCACCACTTACCAGATCCAGGTTTGTCGCCTCCAGAACATCGACCAGCTTCTCAAGTGTCGTCTTTTCATTAAATATAAAGTCGTCATCTACCCAAAGGAAATACTTTGTTGTAACTTGAGACACTGCAAGATTCCTCCCAGCAAACCAACCCTGCAAAGACAAGATGGAAGCTTTAAATGTGGAAATCACAGACTGGAGCAGAAGTGCAAGCAAAATCAATGTCCTTTCAGAAAGGATTAGCTTACCCGCCCAAGATGTACGAGACGAGAAGCAGTAAAGCAATTGCTGAAACATGGTTAGATCCCAGAAGGCCCTACACCTTCTGATTGGTCCCCAAAACCACCACCAAGAGAATTAAAAAGAAATTGAGACCCTTAACCCTGCGTATTGACATCTGGCATGCACTGGGTGGATGGCTACATCAGTGTTTAATACCTTGGCGAAAGGCATGAAGTACTGCTCGACGTTGGGCTCCTGGATTTTTTCGGGTTGGTCATTATCATCGGCAACAATTATGGTGATGTTTGGGTAATACTTGTGGATACTCTTTATCAAAATATTTAATTTTTGGTAGCGCAAAAAGGTTTTAGTAGCGATGGTAACCAGGGAATTGATGTTCCGCTCTACAGGAGATAAAATGGCAACATTAGAGTTTTCCCAGAATTCATCTCTATCCTGCAGTCATGCTCTTTAATTCATGCCCTGATCATGACCCATGGCCTATCGTAGCCATCAAGGGTTGAAACGTGGACTTAATTTAAGTGTATACATGAGCAGTCGAATATCATTGAAGAAGTCAAGTGTGCAAAGTTATGAAGGATACGTTATTCCAGTCATGCTTTGAGAACTACTGTTCACTTCACTTATCCTGTTCACAGTACACATGAGCATTTGGTAAAAGTGCAGCATTCATTTGTCAAGCGATATTTGTCTGCATGTATGTAGTATTTCCATATCATGAACCTAGCCGAGAAGCAGCGGGCGCTATGCAGGCTCAAACTCCAGCATAAAGTCGTAATTCTCTAGGAGGAATTTTAACACTGATATTTTTGCACTTCATCATTTGGTGGAATGTTTTTTGATTATGCTAATAAATTTTGTTATAATAATTAAAATGACAGATTAGGCTGCTTTTCTGGCAACCCTTTTGTGAGACTTCAAAAGAAGATTGAAACAACCACAGAGGAACCATTGTACTTGATACATTTGAAGTACACATTTCAACTCTGATTATGGGTGGCCCTATGTTTGACAAATTGAAGGAAACAGTGAGGCACAGGCTCTAGATCCCGACCAATGCCCCTCTCTGCTGGAGCAGCTGATCCTGGCCTGGCAATCCACACAGAAGACAAGTGGAGGCTCCAGATCCCGACCAATGCCCTCTGTGCTGCCGCAGCTGATCCTGGCCTGAAGGTCCACGCAGAAGACAAGCGGAGGCTCCAGAACCCGACCAATGTCCCTCTGAGCTGGAGCAGCTGATCATGCCCTGGATATCCATGCAGAGGACAAGTGGAGGCTCCAGATCCTGATCAATGCCCCTCTGTGCTGGAGCAGCTGATCCTCTCCAGGATGTCCATGCAGAGGACTTGTGAAGGCTCCAGATCCCGACAAATGCCCCTCGGCCCAAAAGCGGCGGATCCTGCCCTGGACGTCCATGCAGAGAACATGTGGAGGCTCTAGATCCCGACCAACGCCCCTCTCTGCTGGAGCAGCTGATCCTGTGCTGGAGGTCCATGCAGAGGACTTCTGGAGGCTCCAGATCCTGACCAATGCCCCTCTGTACTGGAGCAGCTGATCCTGTCCTGGAGGTCCATGCAGAGGTCAAGTGGAGGCTACAGATCCTGACCAATGCCCCTCTGTGCTGGAGCAGCTGATCCTGTCCTGGACGTCCATGCAGAGGACAAATGGAGGCTCCAGATCCTGACCAATGCCCCTCTGTGCTGGAGCATCTGATCCGGTCCTGGACGTCCATGCAGAGGACAAGTGGAGGCTCCAGATCCTGACCCATGCCCCTTTGTGCTGGAGCAGCTGATCCTGCCCTGGACGTCCATGCAGAGGGCAAGTGGAGGCTCCAGATCCTGCCCAATGCCCCTCTGTGCTGGAGCAGCTGATCCTGTCCTGGAGGTCCATGCAGAGGACAGGTGGAGGCTCCAAATCTTGACCAATGCCCCTCTGTGCTGGAGTAGCTGATCCTGGCCTGGAAGTCCATGCAGAGGACAGGTGGAGGCTCCAGATCCTGATCAATGCCCCACTCTGCTGGAGCAGCTTATCCTGGCCAGGAGAACCACGCAGAAGATAAGTGGATGCTCCAGATCCTGACCAATGCCCCTCTGTGCTGGAGCGGCAGATCCTGCCCAGGACGTCCATGCAGAGGACATGTGGAGGCTCCAGATCACGACCAATGCCCCTCTGTGCTGGAGCAGCTGATCCTGTCCAGGACGTCCATGGAGAGGACAAGTGGAGGCTTCAGATCCCGACCAATCCCCCTCTATACTGGAGCAGCTGATCCTGTCCTGGATGTCCATGCAGAGCAAAAGTGGAGGCTCCAGATCCTGACCAAATTCCCCTCTGTGCTGGAGCAGCTGATCCTGGCCTGGACGTCCACACAGAAGATAAGTGGCGGCTCCAGATCTTGACCAATGCCCCTCTCTGCTGGAGCAGCTGATCCTGTCCTGGACGTCCACGCAAAAGAAAAGTGGAAGCTCCAGATCCTGACCAATGCTCCTCTGTGCTGGAGCAGCTGATCCTGGCCTGGACGTCCATGCAGAGGACATGTGGAGGCCCCAGATCCCGACCAATGCCCCTCTATGCTGGAGCAGCTGATCCTGTCCAGGACGTCCATGCAGAGGACATGTGGAGACTCCAGATCCTGACCAAGGCCCCTCTGCACTGGAGCAGCTGATCCTGGCCTGGATGTCCATGCAGAGGACATGTAGAGGCTCCAGATCCAGACCAATGCCCCTCTGCGCTGGAGCAGCTGATCCTGGCCTGGACATCCATGCAGAAGACAAGTGGAGGCTCCAGATCCCGACCAATGCCCCTCTGCGCTGTGGCAGCTGATCCTGGCCTGGACATCCATGCAGAGGACATGTGGAGGCTCCAGATCCTGACCAATGCCCGTCTGTGCTGGAGCAGCTGATCCTGTCCTTGGCATCCATGCAGAAGACAAGTGGAGGCTCCAGATCCTGACCAATGCCCCTCTGTGCTGGAGCAGCTGATCCTGTCCTGGAGGTCCATGCAGAGGTTAAGTGGAGGCTCCAGATCCTGACCAATGCCCCTCTGTGCTGGAGCAGCTGATCCTGTCCTGGACATCCATGCAGAGTACAAGTTTAGGCTCCAGATCCTGACCAATGCCCCTCTGTGCTGGAGCAGCTGATCCAGTCCAGGACTTCCATGCAGAGGACATGTGGAGGCTCCAGATCCCGACCAATTCCCCTCTGTGCTGGAGCAGCTGATCCTGTCCAGGACTTCCATGCAGAGGACATGTGGAGGCTCCAGATCCTGACCAATGCCCCTCTGTGCTGGAGCAGCTGATCCTGTCCTGGACTTCCATGCAGAGGACATGTGGAGGCTCCAGATTCTGACCAATGCCCCTCTGTGCTGGAGCAGCTGATCCTGTCCTGGAGGCCCATGCAGAGGACTTGTGGAGGCTCCAGTTCCTGACCAATGCCGCTCTGTGCTGGAGCAGCTGATCCTGGCCTGGACGTCCATGCAGAGGACTTGTGGAGGCACTAGATCCCAACCAATTCCCCTCTGTGCTGGAGCAGTTGATCCTGTCCAGGACTTCCATGCAGAGGACATGTGTAGGCTCCAGATCCTGACCAATGCCCCTCTGCGCTGGAGCAGCTGATCCTAGCCTGGACGTCCATGCAGAAAACAAGTGGAGGTTCCACCTCCCGACCAATGCCCCTCTGTGCTGGAGCAGCTGATCATGGCCTGGACATCCATGCAGAGGACATGTGGAGGCTCCAGATCCTGACCAATGCCCCTCTGTGCTGGAGCAGCTGATCCTGTCCTGGACATCCATGCAGAAACCAAGTGGAGGCTCCAGATCCTGACCGATGGCCCTCTGTGCTGGAGCAGCTGATCCTGGCCTGGAGGTCCATGCAGAGGACAAGTGGAGGCTCCAGATCCCGACCGATGCCCCTCTGCGCTGGAGCAGCTGATCCTGGCGTGGACGTCAATGCAGAAGACAAGTGGAGGCTCCAGATCCCGACCGATGACCCTCTGCGCAGGAGCAGCTGATCCTGGCCTGGACGTCAATGCAGAAGACAAGTGGAGGCTCCAGATCCCGACCGATGCCCCTCTGCGCTGGACCAGCTGATCCTGTCCAGGACGTCCATATAGAGGACAAGTGGAGGCTCCAGATCCTGACTGATGCCCCTCTGTGCTGGAGCAGCTGATCCTGTCCAGGACATCCATGCAAAGGACATGTGGAGGCTCCGGATCCTGACAAATGGCCCTCTGTGCTGGAGCAGCTGATCCTGTCCTGGACGTCCATGCAGAGGACATGTGGAGGCTCCAGATCCTGACCGATGCCCCTCTGTGCTGGAGCAGCTGATCCTGTCCAGGACATCCATGCAGAGGACATGTGGAGGCTCCAGATCCTGACCAATGCCCCTCTGTGCTGGAGTAGCTGATGTTGGTCTGGACGTCCATGCAGAGGACTTCTGGAGGCTCCAGATCCTGACCAATGCCCCTCTGTGCTGGAGCAGCTGATCCTTGTGAGAAGTTGGCCTGGTATATGCTGTCCACTACTGATAGTGGGAACTTTGCACCAGTCCAAACAACCCCTTATTGGAGATAGGTTAAAGACAACCTTTTGTGAAAGCTATCCTAGTGGTAGCTATGGAGAGCAGCCTTCAGGCTAAGTCTTGAAGGAATGTAAAGCAGCTTGTTTTACCAGTCTATAATCTCTTGAGTGACCAAATGAAAGAGGACCACACCAGGTATATATCTAAAATATATGTATTTATTCTCAAACACACCCCTCTAGTCTCTTTATGAGGCTAGAGTTCGAAGTACATACGTTACAAGTCTTTAAATCACAGTAATAGCACAAATACACGTTTGGGCCCTAGGGGCGTACCAAACCATATACCAAAAAAGTGGAATAAGAACCACGACTGAGCTAGACACAAGGCCTAGAGCCTGTAGAAGTGCTTGGCCCTCAAGGAACCACCCAAGGCAGTGACACAGGGGACCCACGGGGGACGCGTGCAGTGTGGGAACACAGCCGCGAGCCGCTGTTGACTTCTATGGGGAATGTTGCGGTTGGAGTTTTAAAGAAAAAGGACACTTAAAGGAGGAATTGGAGCAAACCCCTTTAGAACTAGGCAGTTCTAGAGTCAATACCCACTGGAGCACCGGAGTACTCGTGTTACCTCACCCAGGGAAGCCGGGTGCATAGGTGTCTTTCGGTGTCGGGTTTCGTCGTCGTTCTCAATGGCGAGCTGCTGCAAGATGCTTCAGCCGACCAAGTCGAAAGTGTCCGGGTGGATCGAAGATCTGAAGAACCTGAAAGCAGAGGGGACAGAGTCTGGGTCACTAGCCAGTGACCAGGAAGGCGATGAGCGGATGCCCACCGATGTCGGGTGCTTCAGGTAGGTTGACGGGCGTCTTGACTCTTCAGCCACGAGGTCCAGGAGGCGTCGACGACAACCAGGAGCTGGATTCGAGCTGTCCCACGACGTCTGTCGATTGCTGCGGTGTCGGCGACCGGAATGGACCCAACAAACCTTGGCAACGGCAAGTCTCGTGGAAAGTGAAGACGGACGTTGGTGCAGACCAGCAAGGTCTGAGGGACTCACCTAGCAAGGGTAAGTCAGGGTACTTCTGGAGCAACCAGGGAAGCCCAAGCAGAAGAACAGTTACCTTCGGGAGGGCCCACTAGCCAACGGACTAGTGACCGCGAAGGAGCCTCGAGTGGACGTACTTGGAGCTGGCTCACAGGACACTCGTGGAGTGGAGGCCAGTGATCTTCGGTGCAGTCGGTGCTGGAGGCGGGGGTTACTCAGAGCCCAATGCACGACTTCGAGGGAGCCCAGGAAGAGGATGCACTTGCAAATGTGCTCGGTGACCAGGGGTCACGGTTCCACGTTACCCACGACAGCTACGGGCCTCAGCTTCGCTGGGGACTCAGGGCAGTCTCGGGGAAGTCTGGAAATCCACCTCTGGTGATGCAAAGACTTCGGCGTCCAGCGGGAGCTTCAGCGATGCAGACCGGACAATTGCTTCTTTGGTGCCTGCCAAGCAGGGGAGTCACTCCTTGACCCCAAGGGAGATTCTTCAGTCCTCTAATCTTGAAGTAGAGCGTCGAAGGTCCAGGATTCGGTATCAGAGTTTCGTCCAGGGTAATCTAAAGTCCTAAGGACTGGGGTCCCATACTTATACTAAGTTTGGGGGTTGGACATACTCTGGGGACCCACCTATGGGAGGGTCAGGGAAGAGGGGTGGTTACACCCATTCCCTTTGTCCAGTTTCGCACCAGAGCAGGGGCAGGTAGCCCCTGCAACCGGTTTGAACTGGCATATGCACAGGGACACCAAGTGTGCCCCCAGTGCAGGACTTCAAAGCACCAGAGAGTGCTCCCGCCCAGCCCCAATACACATTATCCTGTCTGGGGAGGTGATTACACCTCCCTGTGACAGGAAACCTATTGTCCAGGCCTCCCCTGCCGGAGTTTCAGTCAGCAGCAGGAGGCCAGACCCATGTCTGTGGCAGCAGCATCAATTTTGTGATGCCAGGGCTATGGAAAGAAGTTACCGGGTAGCCCGGTGGGTACATGTCTCTCCCTCTAGAAGGGTGGAATGCTACCCCCGCCGCCAGGATTGGCGGGGGGGGGATTGTATTCCAAGATGTTTGACACCAAACACGACATGTTTTGGTGCAGCCAGTCCAAAGTTAGCATTCTACCGCGAGGATATAATGCACTTAGGAGTATATGGTCAGGCTGTACCACAAACAGCATCAGAGGAGGTACTCCGAACGCTGCAGAGGGGCTCTGCTCATGCAGGGGCACCCTCTCACATAAAAACCAAGCACTCTGCCTCCAGGATTGTAAAGGCCTGCCATAGGAGTGACTTATAGGTTTATATGTGTGTGTGCAATGGTGGTGATATAGGTAGCCTACATCACTGTAAGGGGTGCATGCACCACCTTACCCAGGCTGCAGTAGCAGACCTGTGGTGCCATTTTGGCAGGCTTTCCAGGGGTGGCATAATACATGCTTCAGCCCCTGGCAGGCCTCTGAGGTACCTATGCCCTGGGTACATAGTATACCATATACTAGGGACTTATAAGGGCACTCCAGATTCCAATCAAAGAGGTACCTAAGGTACATGGAAACCATTTTTGAGAGGAAGCAGCTAGGCTGGGGCCCTGAATAGCAGGATCCCAGTCCAACTAAGTCATAAACCAGCAAAACACCAGGAAAAAAGTGGGGGCAACCATATAGTCAGATTCCACCTTCCTACATAACCCCCCCCAAACGAAAGGAGATAAGGTTAACCATGGCCAGTTGAGCCTTTATTGACTAAGTGGCCATATAAGGAAGCACCTGCACTAGCATGGTTGCCCCCTGTTTTATGGTCCACTAAGCTATCCCTCACCCTAAGGGTATGAGAGGGTCTCCACCATGGGGAATTACTACCTGTGGGGTGTTTTGGCAAAGTAAAAGGCTGGTGAGGGGTCTGAGTAGAGAAGTGAGGCCCTAATAAAGTTGGCCTCAGCTTCCTCAGATCACTGGTCACCATGTAGGCCTCTCTTTCCATGACTTAGTTGTACTTTGCTCTAAGGGTCAACCTTTGGCTGCCTACAGCTGGGGGTTGGGTCCCTTTTGGTGGAACACTGGAGGGGCATGGCAGGTTTGGAACCTTTTGGTCCCAGGTTTGCCATTGCCTAACAGAGTCCTTCTGGGGGAGGTCCCTACACAAAGGCATGGGGGATCGATCAGTGTGTTGAGGAATTTTCACCTGGCTAGGGCTACTAGACTGGGTGCCCCTAATCTGCTGATAGGGTGGTTCCTCTGGACAGGGGGCCCTGTGGGGTCCACTGACCTTCCTGACCTCTGCAGCCCTGGGCTGACTGAGGCAGGGTAGAGAGGGGCAGGTTACCTGCTCCAGACTGGGTACCACCTTGGAAGGGTCCTCTGTCATCAGGGGGGTGACCAGGCCAGGCCTGACTACCTCTGGGGCAGTTCCTTCACTAGGGGTAGGATCAGTTCCCTGAGGAGGCTGACCCTTTCCTACTGTCTGGGGGGAGGAAGACTTTTCTTCAACCCTGGTGCTCTCTTTTGGGGGAGAGTGGGCCATTCTTCCAGGCTCCATCACTCCAAACGTTTTCTGGGGTGGGGCTGTGGCCATCACAGCCCCCCTAACTTTCTCAGGGATGCCCAGCATCCTCAGATGGGTTTGGTGTTCAACTTCAGCCCAGGCTGAAATTTCTAGATCATTGCCCATCAGGCAATCTACAGGCAAGGTTGGGGACACTGCCACTCTTTTTGGGCCTGTGACCCCTTCCCAGCTGAGATTGACTATGGCCATGGGGTGATCTGTTCTGACACCATCAATGTTGGTCACCTGGTATTTAAACTCAGGTAAAAGCTGGTGAGGGGGGGACTAGTTTCCCTGCCACCATGGTGACACTAGCCCCTGTGTCCCTGAATGCCACAGCTTTCTGACCATTAATCAGTGGCTCCAGTCTGTACCTGCCCAATGCATTGGGGCCCATGGTAAAGGTGGCAAATCCTATACCACCATCAGAGTCAGAGGAGTCTGTTGAGGGGGTCCTGTCTAAACTAGGGCCCACCTCTGTTCCCCTTGCTAAAGCACCTAACTTTTTGGGTGCACTACTCCCAACTGGAGGGTTACTACTGGTAGTACCAGGAGGGGTGGTAGTAGTTGTTGGAGGAATATTTTCTTTATTGTCAATCCTGGGGCAACTGGGATCTGTTTTCCAGTGTCCAGGCTTTTTACAGACATGGCAATAGGGTTTCTTTTCTGGAGAGGAAGGAGTTTGGGACCCACCCCCAGAAGAGGACTTTTGGGGCCCTGCAGTGGATTTATCCTTAGATTTATCCCCACCTTTCTCTTGGGACTTGGTAGAATCTTTCTTTTGGTCACCACCCTGATTCTTAGGCCTTACCCCGGTTCTGACCCATTTGTCTGCCTTCTTTCCCAATTCTTGAGGAGAGGTCAGATCAGAGTCCACCAGGTACTGGTGTAAAAGCTGGTTTTGACAATTATTAAGGATCTGCTCCCTCATAATCAAATTGTACAATCCTATAAAGTCATGCACTTTGCTGCCATGAATCCAACCTTCCAGAGCCTTAGCAGAACAATCAACAAAGTCAACCCAGTCTTGAGTCTGAGTCTTTTGGGTATCTCTGAACTTCAACCTATACTGTTCAGTGGTTAGGCCAAACCCATCAATCAGAGCACTCTTCAAGACTTTGTAATTGTCAGCATCCTCTTCTCTAACAGTGAGGAGCTTATCTCTACCTTTGTCTGCAAAGGAGAGCCACAAGATTGCTGCCCACTGCTCCTGAGGGACCCTCTGTACTTTACAGGCCCTCTCCAGTGCAGTTATCCATTTGTGGATGTCATACCCACTCTGGTAGGGAGGGACAATCTTACTCAGGTTTCTATGGTCATAAGACCTTTCCCTACCAGTAGGGAAATTGCTGCCACCATGGGACTCTAGTCCCAATTTTTTTCTCTGCCTATGCAGTTCTAGGGACTCCCTGTCTATAGCCAGCTGCTCTCTTCTGAGTCTCAACTGAGCTTCTCTATACTGGAGCAGTCTTTGTTTCCTCTCATGAGAGTATTCCCTCCTATGAGAAGAAACAGAGGTCCCTACTGAGGTGTCAGAGTGGTTAGACTCCTGAGAAGGAGACCTAGACCTTCTGGGTACACTCCCAACTCTTCCTGGGGGCACAAAGGAGAGGTCATTCTGGGCCTCCTCCTCATCCTCAGGAGTAGCTGCATTGTCCAGGTCAGGATCATTGTCATCCCCCTGGCCAGCTTCAGTGGTCAGGTCCTGGGCATCTTCATCCCTGGTCCCTTCCTCTTCTTCTGCCCCACCCTCTCTGCCTACCCTTTCAGACCTTAGGGGTCTTCTAAGGTCATCAAGCAGAAGCATCTCCAGGAGACGTTGGGTGTTGGCACTTTTGCCTGTCTTCAACTTCCTAATCTTGCACAAATCTCTTAATTCAAAGAATGAGAGGTTGTCATATCTGGATGGCAGGAGCCCACTGGTTCCTGGCAGTGAAGACATTACTAGTGTGGTGTGCTGTATGCACTACCTACACTAGTGTGGCCTACTAAACTCTCTTGAGTTGTAGAAAGGGTGTGCTATCCCTTAACACACAACTCTAAGTTCAGTAGAACTTACTGTACACTAAGCTTGTTATTATATGTACCTAAGGTACCCTTAGTGGTTTTCAGTTGATCAATTCAATTGAGATTATCTGGTAAAACAATAGCAAGCTGGAATCCCACACGCTGCACACCAATGTGAGAAGTTGGCCCGGTATATGCTGTCCACTACTGATAGTGGGCACCTTGCACCAGTCCAAACAACCCCTTATTGGAGATAGGTTAAAGACAACCTTTTGTGAAAGCTATCCTAGTGGTAGCTATGGAGAGCAGCCTTCAGGCTAAGTCTTGAAGGAATGTAAAGCAGCTTGTTTTACCAGTCTATAATCTCCTGAGTGACCAAATGAAAGAGGACCACACCAGGTATATATCTAAAATATATGTATTTATTCTCAAACACACCCCTCTAGACTCTTTATGAGGCTAGAGTTCGAAGTACATACGTTACAAGTCTTTAAATCACAGTAATAGCACAAATACACGTTTGGGCCCTAGGGGCGTAACAAACCATATACCAAAAAAGTGGTATAAGAACCACGACTGAGCTAGACACAAGGCCTAGAGCCTGTAGAAGTGCTTGGCCCTCAAGGAACCACCAATGCAGTGACACAGGGGACCCACGGGGGACGCGTGCAGTGTGGGAACACAGCTGCGAGCCGCCGTTGACTTCTATGGGGAATGTCGCGGTTGGAGTTTTAAAGAAAAAGGACACTTAAAGGAGGACTTGGAGCAAACCCCTTTAGAACTAGGCAGTTCTAGAGTCAATACCCACGGGAGCACCGGAGTACTCGTGTTACCTCACCCAGGGAAGCCGGGTGCATAGGTGTCTTTCGGTGTCGGGTTTCGTCGTCGTTCTCAATGGCGAGCGGCTGCAAGATGCTGCGGCCGACCAAGTCGAAAGTGTCCGGGTGGATCCCAGGGTGGATCGAAGATCTGAAGAACCTGAAAGCAGAGGGGACAGAGTCTGGGTCACTAGCCAGTGACCAGGAAAGCGATGAGCGGATGCCCACCGATGTCGGGTGCTTCAGGTAGGTTGACGGGCGTCTTGACTCTTCAGCCACGAGGTCCAGGAGGTGTCAACGACGACCAGGAGCTGGATTCGAGCTGTCCCACGACGTCTGTCGATTGGTGCGGTGTCGGCGACCGGAATGGACCCAACAAACCTTGGCAACGGCAAGTCTCGTGGAAAGTGAAGACGGACGTTGGTGCAGACCAGCAAGGTCTGAGGGACTAACCCAGCAAGGGTAAGTCAGGGCACGTCTGGAGCAACTAGGGAAGCCCAAGCAGAAGAACAGTTACCTTCGGGAGGGCCCACTAGCCAACGGACTAGTGACCGCGAAGGAGCCTCGAGTGGACGCACTTGGAGCTGGCTCACAGGACACTCGTGGAGTGAAGGCCAGTGATCTTCAGTGCAGTTGGTGCTGGAGGCGGGGGCTACTCAGAGCCCAATGCACAACTTCGTGGGAGCCCAGGAAGAGGATGCACTTGCAAATGTGCTCGGTGTCCAGGGGTCACGGTTCCACGTTACCCACGACAGCTACGGGCCTCAGCTTCGCTGGGGACTCAGGTCAGCTTCGGGGAAGTCTGGAAATCCACCTCTGGTGATGCAAAGACTTCGGCGTCTGGCGGGAGCTTCAGCGATGCAGACCGGACAATTGCTTCTTTGGTGCCTGCCAAGCAGGGGAGTCACTCCTTGACCCCAAGGGAGATTCTTCAGTACTCTAATCTTGAAGTAGAGCGTTGAAGGTCCAGGATTCGCTATCAGAGTTTCGTCCAGGGTAATCTAAAGTCCTAAGGACTGGGGTCCCATACTCTGGGGACCCACCTATGGGAGGGTCAGGGAAGAGGGGTGGTTACACCCATTCCCTTTGTCCAGTTTCGCGCCAGAGCAGGGGCAGGTAGCCCCTGCAACCGGTTTGAACTGGCATATGCACAGGGTCACCAAGTGTGCCCCCAGTGCAGGGCTTCAAAGCACCAGAGAGTGCTCCCGCCCAGCCCCAATACACATTATCCTGTCTGGGGAGGTGGTTACACCTCCCTGTGACAGGAAACCTATTGTCCAGGCCTCCCCTGCCGGAGTTTCAGTCAGCAGCAGGAGGCCAGACCCGTGTCTGTGGCAGCAGCATCCATTTTGTGATGCTAGGGCTATGGAAAGAAGTTACCGGATAGCCCGGTGGGTACTTGTCTCTCCCTCTAGAAGGGTGGAATGCTACCCCTGCCGCCAGGATTAGTGGGGGGGTAGTATTCCAAGATGTTTGACACCAAACACGACATGTTTTGGTGCAGCCAGTCCAAAGTTAGCATTCTACCTCGAGGATATAATGCACTTAAGAGTATATGGTCAGGCTGTACCACAAACAGCATCAGAGGAGATACTCCGAATGCTGCAGAGGGGCTCTGCTCATGCAGGGGCACCCTCTCACATAAAAACCAAGCACTCTGCCTCCAGGATTGTAAAGGCCTGTCATAGGAGTGACTTATAGGTTTATATGTGTGTGCAATGGTGGTTATATAGGTAGCCTACATCACTGTAAGGGGTGCATGCACCACCTTACCCAGGCTGCAGTAGCAGACCTGTGGTGCCATTTTGGCTGGCCTTCCAGGGGTGGCATAATACATGCTTCAGCCCCTGGCAGGCCTCTGAGGTACCTATGCCCTGGGTACATAGTATACCATATACTAGGGACTTATAAGGGCACTCCAGATTCCAATCAAAGAGGTACCTAAGGTACATGGAAACCATTTTAGAGAGGAAGCAGCTACGCTGGGGCCCTGAATAGCAGGATCCCAGTCCAACTAAGTCATAAACCAGCAAAACACCAGGAAAAAAGTGGGGGCAACCATATAGTCAGATTCCACCTTCCTACAATCCTGTCCTGGCGGTCCATGCAGAGGACTTGTGGAGGCTCCAGATCCCGACCAATGTCCCTCTGTGCTGGAGCAGCTGATCCTTTCCTGGAAGTCCACGCAGAAGACAAGTGGAGGCTCCAGACCCTGACCAATGCCCCTCTGCACTGGAGCAGCTGATCCTGTCCATCACGTACATGCAGAATACAAGTGGAGGCTCCAGATCCCGACTAATGCCGCTTTGTGCTGGAGCAGCTGATCCTGTCCAGGACGTCCATGCGGAGGACATGTGGAGGCTCCAGATCCTGATCAATGCCCCTCTGTGCTGGAGCAGCTGATCCTGGCCTGGACGTCCATGCGGAGGACATGTGGAGGCTCCAGATCCTGACCACTGCCCCTCTGTGCTGGAGCAGCTGATCCTAGCCTGGAAGTCTACGCAGAAAACAAGTGGAAGCTCCAGATCCCGACCAATGCCCCTCTGTGCTGGAGCAGCTGATCCTCTCCTGAACATCCATACAGAAGACACGTGGAGGCTTCAGATCCTGACCAATGCCCCTCTGTGCTGTAGCAGCTGATCATGTCCAGGACGTCCATGCAGAGGACAAGTGGAGGCTCCAGATCCTGACCAATGCCCGTCTGTGCTGGAGCAGCTGATCCTGTCCTGGGCATCCATGCAGAAGACAAGTGGAGGCTCCAGATCCTGACCAATGCCCCTCTGTGTTAGAGCAACTGATCCTGGCCTGGAGGTCCACGCAGAAGACACGTGGAGGCTTCGGATCCTGACCGATGGCCCTCTGTGCTGGAGCAGCTGATCCTGACCTGGACGTCCATGCAGAGGACATGTGGAGGCTCCAGATCCTGACCGATGCCCCTCTGTGCAGGAGCAGCTGATCCTGGCCTGGATGTCCATGCAGAGGACATGTGGAGGCCCCAGGTCCCGACCAATGCCCCTCTATGCTGGAGCAGCTGATCCTGTCCAGGACGTCCATGCAGAGGACATGTGGAGACTCCAGATCCTGACCAAGGCCCCTCTGCACTGGAGCAGCTGATCCTGGCCTGGATGTCCATGCAGAGGTCATGTGGAGGCTCCAGATCCAGACCAATGCCCCTCTGCGCTGGAGCAGCTGATCCTGGCCTGGACATCCATGCAGAAGACAAGTGGAGGCTCCAGATCCCGACCAATGTCCCTCTGCGCTGTGGCAGCTGATCCTGGCCTGGACATCCATGCAGAGGACATGTGGAGGCTCCAGATCCTGACCAATGCCCGTCTGTGCTGGAGCAGCTGATCCTGTCCTGGGCATCCATGCAGAAGACAAGTGGAGGCTCCAGATCCTGACCAATGCCCCTCTGTGTTAGAGCAACTGATCCTGGCCTGGAGGTCCACGCAGAAGAAAAGTGGAGGCTCCAGATCCCGACCAATGCCCCTCTGTGCTGGAGCAGCTGATCCTATCCAGGACATCCATGCAGAGGACAAGTGGAGGCTCCAGATCCGGACCAATGCCCCTCTGTGCTGGAGCAGCTGATCCTGTCCTGGACATCCATGCAGAGTACAAGTTTAGGCTCCAGATCCTGACCAATGCCCCTCTGTGCTGGAGCAGCTGATCCAGTCCAGAACTTCCATGCAGAGGACATATGGAGGCTCCAGATCCCGACCAATGCCCCTCAGCCCTGGAGCGGTGGATCCTGCCCTGGACGTCCATGCAGAGTACATGTGGAGGCTCCAGATCCCGACCAATGCCACTCTCTGCTGGAGCAGCTGATCCTGTCCTGGAGGTCCATGCAGAGGACATGTGGAGGCTCCAGATCCTGACCAATGACCCTCTGTGCTGGAGCAGCTGATCCTGTCCTGGAGGCCCATGCAGAGGACTTGTGGAGGCTCCAGTTCCTGACCAATGCCGCTCTGTGCTGGAGCAGCTGATCATGGCCTGGACGCCCATGCAGAGGACTTGTGGAGGCTCCAGATCCCGACCAATGCCCCTCTCTGCTGGAGCAGCTGATCCTGGCCTGGAGGTCAATGCAGAGGACAAGTGGAGGCTCCAGATCTTGACCAATGCCCCTCTGTGCTGGAGCAGCTGATCCTGACCTGGACGTCCATGCAGAGGACATGTGGAGGCACTAGATCCCAACCAATTCCCCTCTGTGCTGGAGCAGCTGATCCTGTCCAGGACTTCCATGCAGAGGACATGTGTAGGCTCCAGATCCTGACCAATGCCGGTCTGCGCTGGAGCAGCTGATCCTGGCCTGGACGTCCATGCAGAAAACAAGTGGAGGTTCCACCTCCCGACCAATGCCCTTCTGTGCTGGAGCAGCTGATCATGGCCTGGACATCCATGCAGAGGACATGTGGAGGCTCCAGATCCTGACCAATGCCCCTCTGTGCTGGAGCAGCTGATCCTGACCTGGACGTCCATGCAGAGGACATGTGGGGGCACTAGATCCCAACCAATTCCCCTCTGTGCTGGAGCAGCTGATCCTGTCCAGGACTTCCATGCAGAGGACAAGTGGAGGCTCCAGATCCCGACTGATGCCCCTCTGCGCTGGAGCAGCTGATCCTGGCCTGGACGTCAATGCAGAAGACAAGTGGAGGCTCCAGATCCCGACCGATGCCCCTCTGCACAGGAGCAGCTGATCCTGGCCTGGACGTCAATGCAGAAGACAAGTGGAGGCTCCAGATCCCGACCGATGCCCCTCTGCGCTGGAGCAGCTGATCCTGTCCAGGACGTCCATACAGAGGAGAAGTGGAGGCTCCAGATCCTGACCGATGCCCCTCTGTGCTGGAGCACCTGATCCTGTCCTGGACGTCCATGCAGAGTACATGGGGAGGCTCCAGATCCTGACTGATGCCCCTCTGTGCTGGAGCAGCTGATCCTGTCCAGGACATCTATGCAGAGGACATGTGGAGGCTCCAGATCCCGACCAATGCCCCTCTGTGCTGGAGCAGCTGATGTTGGTCTGGACGTCTATGCAGAGGACTTCTGGAGGCTCCAGATCCTGACCAATGCCCCTCTGTGCTGGAGCAGCTGATGCTGTCCTGGCGGTCCATGCAGAGGACTTGTGGAGGCTCCAGATCCCGACCAATGTCCCTCTGTGCTGGAGCAGCTGATCCTTTCCTGGAAGTCCTCGCAGAAGACAAGTGGAGGCTCCAGATCCTGACCAATGCCCCTCTGCACTGGAGCAGCTGATCCTGTCCTTCACGTACATGCAGAAGACAAGTGGAGGCTCCAGATCCCGACTAATGCCCCTCTATGCTGGAGCAGCTGATCCTGTCCAGGAACTCCATGCAGAGGACATGTGGAGGCTCCAGATACTGACCAATGCCCCTCTGTACTGGAGCAGCTGATCCTAGCCTGGAAGTCTACGCAGAAAACAAGTGGAAGCTCCAGATCCCGACCAATGCCCCTCTGTGCTGGAGCAGCTGATCCTGTCCTGAACATCCATCCAGAAGACATGTGGAGGCTTCAGATCCTGACCAATGCCCCTCTGTGCTGTAGCAACTGATCCTGTCCAGGACATCCATGCAGAGGACAAGTGGAGGCTCCCGAACCTGACCAATGACCCTCTGTGCTGGAGCAGCTGATCCTGTCCTGGCGGTCCATGTAGAGGACTTGTGGAGGCTCCAGAATCCGACCAATGCCCCTCTGTGCTGGAGCAGCTGATCCTGTCCAGGACGTCGATGCAGAGGACAAGTGGAGGCTCCAGATCCCGACCAATGCCCCTCTGTGCTGTAGCAGCTGATCATGGCCTGGACATCCATGCAGAGGACATGTGGAGGCTCCAGATCCTGACCAATGCCCCTCTGTGCTGGAGCAGCTGATCCTGACCTGGACGTCCATGCAGAGGACATGTGGGGGCACTAGATCCCAACCAATTCCCCTCTGTGCTGGAGCAGCTGATCCTGTCCAGGACTTCCATGCAGAGGACAAGTGGAGGCTCCAGATCCCGACTGATGCCCCTCTGCGCTGGAGCAGCTGATCCTGGCCTGGACGTCAATGCAGAAGACAAGTGGAGGCTCCAGATCCCGACCGATGCCCCTCTGCACAGGAGCAGCTGATCCTGGCCTGGACGTCAATGCAGAAGACAAGTGGAGGCTCCAGATCCCGACCGATGCCACTCTGCGCTGGAGCAGCTGATCCTGTCCAGACGTCCATACAGAGGAGAAGTGGAGGCTCCAGATCCTGACCGATGCCCCTCTGTGCTGGAGCACCTGATCCTGTCCTGGACGTCCATGCAGAGTACATGGGGAGGCTCCAGATCCTGACTGATGCCCCTCTGTGCTGGAGCAGCTGATCCTGTCCAGGACATCTATGCAGATGACATGTGGAGGCTCCAGATCCCGACCAATGCCCCTCTGTGCTGGAGCAGCTGATGTTGGTCTGGACGTCTATGCAGAGGACTTCTGGAGGCTCCAGATCCTGACCAATGCCCCTCTGTGCTGGAGCAGCTGATCCTGTCCGGGCGGTCCATGCAGAGGACTTGTGGAGGCTCCAGATCCTGACCAATGTCCCTCTGTGCTGGAGCAGCTGATCCTTTCCTGGAAGTCCACGTAGAAGACAAGTGGAGGCTCCAGATCCTGACCAATGCCCCTCTGCACTGGAGCAGCTGATCCTGTCCTTCACGTACATGCAGAAGACAAGTGGAGGCTCCAGATCCTGACCAATGCCCCTCTGTGCTGGAGCAGCTGATCCTGTCCAGGACCTCCATGCAGAGGACATGTGGAGGCTCCAGATCCTGACCAATGCCCCTCTGTGCTGGAGCAGCTGATCCTGGCCTGGATGTCTATGCGGAGGACATGTGGAGGCTCCAGATCCTGACCACTGCCCCTCTGTGCTGGAGCAGCTGATCCTAGCCTGGAAGTCTACGCAGAAAACAAGTGGAAGCTCCAGATCCCAACCAATGCCCCTCTGTGCTGGAGCAGCTGATCATGTCCTGAACATCCTTACAGAAGACACGTGGAGGCTTCAGATCCTGACCAATGCCCCTCTGTGCTGTAGCAGCTGATCATGTCCGGGACGTCCATGCAGAGGACAAGTGGAGGCTCCCAAACCTGACCAATGACCCTCTGTGCTGGAGCAGCTGATCCTGTCCTGGCGGTCCATGTAGAGGACTTGTGGAGGCTCCAGATCCCGACCAATGCCCCTCTGTACTGGAGCAGCTGATCCTGTCCAGGACTTCCATGTAGAGGACAAGTGGAGGCTCCAGATCCCGACCAATGCCCCTCTGTACTGGAGCAGCTGATCCTGTCCAGGACTTCCATGTAGAGGACAAGTGAGGCTTCAGATCCCGACCAATCCCACTCTGTACTGGAGCAGCTGATCCTGTCGTGGATGTCCATGCAGAGGAAAAGTGGGGGCTCCAGATCCTGACCAAATTCCCCTCAGTGCTGGAGCAGCTGATCCTGGCCTGGACGTCCATGCAGAGGACAAGTGGAGGCTCCAGATCCTGACCAATGACCCTCTGCGCTGGAGCAGTTGATCCTGGCCTGGAAGTCCATGCAGAGGACATGTGGAGGCTCCAGATCCTGACTGATGCCCCTCTGCGCTGGAGCAGCTGATCCTGGCCTGGACGTCCATGCAGAGGACTTGTGGAGGCTCCGGATCCTGACCGATGCCCCTCTGCGCTGGAGCAGCTGATCCTGGCCTGGACGTCCATGCAGAGGACTTATGGAGGCTCCGGATCCTGACCGATGCCCCTCTGTGCTGGAGCAGCTGATCCTGTCCTGGAGGTCCATGCAGAGGACAAGTGGGGGCTCCGGATCCTGACCGATTCCCATCTGTGCTGGAGCAGTTGATCCTGGCCAGGACGTCCATGCAGAAGACAAGTACAGGCTCCAGATCCTGACCAATAACCCTCTGCGCTGGAGCAGCTGACCCTGGCCTGGACGTCCATGCAGAGGACAGGTGTAGGCTCCAGTTCCTGACCAATGCCCCTCTGTGCTGGAACAGCTGATCCTGTCCTGGACGTCCATGCAGAGGACATGTGGAGGCTCCATATCCTGACCAATGCCCCTCTGAGCTGTAGCCGCTGATCCTGTCCTGGAGGTCCATGCAGAGGAAATGTGGAGGCTCCAGACCCTGACCGATGCCCCTCTGTGCTGGAGCAGCTGATCCAGACCTGGACGTCCATGCAGAGGACATGTGGGGGCACTAGATCCCAACCAATTCCCCTCTGTGCTGGAGCAGCTGATCCTGTCCAGGACTTCCATGCAGAGGACAAGTGGAGGCTCCAGATCCCGACTGATGCCCCTCTGCGCTGGAGCAGCTGATCCTGGCCTGGACGTCAATGCAGAAGACAAGTGGAGGCTCCAGATCCCGACCGATGCCCCTCTGCACAGGAGCAGCTGATCCTGGCCTGGACGTCAATGCAGAAGACAAGTGGAGGCTCCAGATCCCGACCGATGCCCCTCTGCGCTGGAGCAGCTGATCCTGTCCAGACGTCCATACAGAGGAGAAGTGGAGGCTCCAGATCCTGACCGATGCCCCTCTGTGCTGGAGCACCTGATCCTGTCCTGGACGTCCATGCAGAGTACATGGGGAGGCTCCAGATCCTGACTGATGCCCTCTGTGCTGGAGCAGCTGATCCTGTCCAGGACATCTATGCAGAGGACATGTGGAGGCTCCAGATCCTGACCAATGCCCCTCTGTGCTGGAGCAGCTGATGTTGGTCTGGACGTCCATGCAGAGGACTTCTGGAGGCTCCAGATCCTGACCAATGCCCCTCTGTGCTGGAGCAGCTGATGCTGTCCTGGCGGTCCATGCAGAGGACTTGTGGAGGCTCCAGATCCCGACCAATGTCCCTCTGTGCTGGAGCAGCTGATCCTTTCCTGGAAGTCCTCGCAGAAGACAAGTGGAGGCTCCAGATCCTGACCAATGCCCCTCTGCACTGGAGCAGCTGATCCTGTCCTTCACGTACATGCAGAAGACAAGTGGAGGCTCCAGATCCCGACTAATGCCCCTCTGTGCTGGAGCAGCTGATCCTGTCCAGGACCTCCATGCAGAGGACATGTGGAGGCTCCAGATCCTGACCAATGCCCCTCTGTGCTGGAGCAGCTGATCCTGGCCTGGATGTCTATGCGGAGGACATGTGGAGGCTCCAGATCCTGACCACTGCCCCTCTGTGCTGGAGCAGCTGATCCTAGCCTGGAAGTCTACGCAGAAAAAAAGTGGAAGCTCCAGATCCCGACCAATGCCCCTCTGTGCTGGAGCAGCTGATCATGTCCTGAACATCCATACAGAAGACACGTGGAGGCTTCAGATCCTGACCAATGCCCCTCTGTGCTGTAGCAGCTGATCATGTCCGGGACGTCCATGCAGAGGACAAGTGGAGGCTCCCGAACCTGACCAATGACCCTCTGTGCTGGAGCAGCTGATCCTGTCCTGGCGGTCCATGTAGAGGACTTGTGGAGGCTCCAGATTCCGACCAATGCCCCTCTGTGCTGGAGCAGCTGATCCTGTCCAGGACGTCGATGCAGAGGACAAGTGGAGGCTCCAGATCCCGACCAATGCCCCTCTGTACTGGAGCAGCTGATCCTGTCCAGGACTTCCATGTAGAGGACAAGTGAGGCTTCAGATCCCGACCAATCCCACTCTGTACTGGAGCAGCTGATCCTGTCGTGGATGTCCATGCAGAGGAAAAGTGGGGGCTCCAGATCCTGACCAAATTCCCCTCAGTGCTGGAGCAGCTGATCCTGGCCTGGACGTCCATGCAGAGGACAAGTGGAGGCTCCAGATCCTGACCAATGACCCTCTGCGCTGGAGCAGTTGATCCTGGCCTGGAAGTCCATGCAGAGGACATGTGGAGGCTCCGGATCCTGACCGATGCCCCTCTGCGCTGGAGCAGCTGATCCTGGCCTGGACGTCCATGCAGAGGACTTGTGGAGGCTCCGGATCCTGACCGATGCCCCTCTGCGCTGGAGCAGCTGATACTGGCCTGGACGTCCATGCAGAGGACTTATGGAGGCTCCGGATCCTGACCGATGCCCCTCTGTGCTGGAGCAGCTGATCCTGTCCTGGAGGTCCATGCAGAGGACAAGTGGAGGCTCCGGATCCTGACCGATTCCCATCTGTGCTGGAGCAGTTGATCCTGGACAGGACGTCCATGCAGAAGACAAGTACAGGCTCCAGATCCTGACCAATAACCCTCTGCGCTGGAGCAGCTGACCCTGGCCTGGACGTCCATGCAGAGGACAGGTGTAGGCTCCAGTTCCTGACCAATGCCCCTCTGTGCTGGAACAGCTGATCCTGTCCTGGACGTCCATGCAGAGGACATGTGGAGGCTCCATATCCTGACCAATGCCCCTCTGAGCTGTAGCCGCTGATCCTGTCCTGGAGGTCCATGCAGAGGAAATGTGGAGGCTCCAGACCCTGACCGATGCCCCTCTGTGCTGGAGCAGCTGATCCTGACCTGGACGTCCATGCAGAGGACTAGTGGAGGCTCCGGATCCTGACCAATGCCCCTCTGTGCTGGAGCAGCTGATCCTGTCCTGGAGGTCCATGCAGAGGACAAGTGGAGGCTCCAGATCCTGACCAATGCCCCTCTGCGCTGGAGCAGCTGATCCTGGCCTGGCGGTCCATGCAGAAGGCAAGTGGAGGCTTCAGATCCTGACCAATACCCCTCTGTGCTGGAGCAGCTGATCCTGTCCTGGCGGTCCATGTAGAGGACTTGTGGAGTCTCCAGACCCCGACCAATGCCCCTCTATACTGGAGCAGCTGATCCTGTCCTGGATGTCCATGCAGAGCAAAAGTGGAGGCTCCAGATCCTGACCAAATTCCCCTCTGTGCTGGAGCAGCTGATCCTGGCCTGGACGTCCACACAGAAGATAAGTGGCGGCTCCAGATCTTGACCAATGCCCCTCTCTGCTGGAGCAGCTGATCCTGTCCTGGAGGTCCACGCAGAGGACAAGTGGAGGCTCCAGACCCTGACCAATGCCACTCTGCGCTGGAGCAGCTGATCCTGTCCTGGAAGTTCATGCAGAGGACATGTGGAGGCTCCAGATCCTGACCGATGCCCCTCTGTGCTGGAGCAGCTGATCCTGTCCTGGAGGTCCATGCAGTGGACAAGTGGAGGCTCCGGATCCTGATTGATTCCCATCTGTGCTAGAGCAGCTGATCCTGGCCAGGATGTCCATGCAGAAGACAAGTGGAGGCTCCAGATCCTGACCAATGCCCCTCTGAGCAGGAGCAGCTGATCCTGTCCTGGAAGTCCATGCAGAAGACAAGTGGAGGCTCCAGATCCTGACCAATGCGCCTCTGCGCTGGACAGCTGCACCTGGCCTGGACGTCCATGCAGAAGAGAAGTGGAGGCTCCAGATCCTGACCAATGCCCCTCTGCACTGGAGCAGCTGATCCTGGCCTGGACGTCCATGCAGAGGACAAGTGGAGGCTCCAGATCCTGACCAATGCCCCTCTGCGCTGGAGCAGCTGATCCTGGCCTGGCGGTCCATGCAGAAGGCAAGTGGAGGCTTCAGATCCTGACCAATGCCCCTCTGTGCTGGAGCAGCTGATCCTGTCCTGGCGGTCCATGTAGAGGACTTGTGGAGTCTCCAGACCCCGACCAATGCCCCTCTGTGCTGGAGCAGCTGATCCTGTCCAGGACTTCCATGGAGAGGACAAGTGGAGGCTTCAGATCCCGACCAATCCCCCTCTATACTGGAGCAGCTGATCCTGTCCTGGATGTCCATGCAGAGCAAAAGTGGAGGCTCCAGATCCTGACCAAATTCCCCTCTGTGCTGGAGCAGCTGATCCTGGCCTGGACGTCCACACAGAGGACAAGTGGAGGCTCCAGATCCTGACCAATGCCACTCTGCGCTGGAGCAGCTGATCCTGTCCTGGAAGTTCATGCAGAGGACATGTGGAGGCTCCAGATCCTGACCGATGCCCCTCTGTGCTGGAGCAGCTGATCCTGTCCTGGAGGTCCATGCAGTGGACAAGTGGAGGCTCCGGATCCTGATTGATTCCCATCTGTGCTAGAGCAGCTGATCCTGGCCAGGATGTCCATGCAGAAGACAAGTGGAGGCTCCAAATCCTGACCAATGCCCCTTTGAGCAGGAGCAGCTGATCCTGTCCTGGAAGTCCATGCAGAAGACAAGTGGAGGATCCAGATCCTGACCAATGCCCCTCTGCGCTGGAGCAGCTGATCCTGGCCTGGACGTCCATGCAGAGGACAAGTGGAGGCTCCAGATCCTGACCAATGCCCCTCTGCGCTGGAGCAGCTGATCCTGGCCTGGACGTCCATGCAGAGGACAAGTGGAGGCTCCAGATCCTGACCAATGCCCCTCTGCGCTGGAGCAGTTGATCCTGGCCTGGATGTCCATGCAGAAGTCAAGTGGAGGCTTCAGATCCTGACCAATGCCCCTCTGTGCTGGAGCAGCTGATCCTGTCCTGGCGGTCCATGTAGAGGACTTGTGGAGTCTCCAGACCCCGACCAATGCCCCTCTGTGCTGGAGCAGCTGATCCTGTCCAGGACGTCCATGGAGAGGACAAGTGGAGGCTTCAGATCCCGACCAAATTCCCCTCTGTGCTGGAGCAGCTGATCCTGGCCTGGACGTCCACACAGAAGATAAGTGGCGGCTCCAGATCTTGACCAATGCCCCTCTCTGCTGGAGCAGCTGATCCTGTCCTGGAGGTGCACGCAGAGGACAAGTGGAGGCTCCAGATCCTGACCAATGCCACTCTGCGCTGGAGCAGCTGATCCTGTCCTGGAAGTTCATGCAGAGGACATGTGGAGGCTCCAGATCCTGACCGATGCCCCTCTGTGCTGGAGCAGCTGATCCTGTCCTGGAGGTCCATGCAGTGGACAAGTGGAGGCTCCGGATCCTGATTGATTCCCATCTTGCTAGAGCAGCTGATCCTGGCCTGGCGGTCCATCCAGAGCACAAGTGGAGGCTCCAGATCCTGACCAATGCCCCTCTGCGCTGGAGCAGTTGATCCTGTCCTGGAGGTCCATGCAGAAGGCAAGTGGAGGCTTCCGATCCTGACCAATGCCCCTCTGCGCTGGAGCAGCTGATCCTGGCCTGGAGGTCCATGCAGAAGACAAGTGGAGGCTCCAGATCCTGACCAATGCCCCTCTGTGGTGGACCAGTTGATCCTGGCCTGGAGGTCCACGCAGAAGACAAGTGGAGGCTCCAGATCCTGACCAATGCCCCTCTGTGCTGGAGCAGCTGATCCTGGCCTGGAAAGTCACGCAGAAGACAAGTGGAGGCTCCAGATCCTGACCAATGCCCCTCTGTGCTGGAGCAGCTGATCCTGTCTGGGTGGTCCATGCAGAGGACAGGTGGAGGCTCCAGTTCCTGACCAATACCCCTCTCTGCTGGAGCAGCTGATCCTGTCCTGGACGTTCATGCAGAGGACATGTGGAGGCTCCATATCCTGACCAATGCCCCTCTGTGCTGGAGCCGCTGATCCTGTCCTGGAAGTCCATGCAGAGGAAATGTCGAGGCTCCAGATCCTGACCGATGCCCCTCTGTGCTGGAGCAGCTGATCCTGTCCTGGAGGTCCATGCAGAGGACAAGTGGAGGCTCTGGATCCTGACCGATTCCCCTCTGTGCTGGAGTAGCTGATCCTGGCCAGGACGTCCATGCAGAAGACAAGTGGAGGCTCCAGATCCTGACCAATGCCCCTCTGCTCTGGAGCAGCTGACCCTGACCTGGACGTCCATGCAGAATAGAAGTGGAGACTCCAGATCCTGACCAATGCCCCTCTGTGCTGGAGCAGCTCATCCTAGCCCGGACGTCCATGCAGAGGACAAGTGGAGGCTCCAGATCCTGACCAATGCACCTCTGCGCTGGAGCAGCTGATCCTGGCCTTGCGGTCCATGCAGAGGACAAGTGGAGGCTCCAGATCCTGACCAATGCCCCTCTGCGCTGGAGCAGCTGATCCTGTCCTGGAGGTCTATGCAGAGGACATGTGGAGGATCCAGATCCTGACCAATGCCCCTCTGCGCAGGAGCAGCTGATCCTGTCTTGGAGGTCTATGCAGAGGACATGTGGAGGATCCAGATCCTGACCAATGCCCCTCTGCGCTGGAGCAGCTGATCCTGTCCTGGAGGTCTATGCAGAGGACTTGTGGAGGCTCCAGATCCTGACCAATGCCCCTCTGCGCAGGAGCAGCTGATCCTGTTGTGGCGGTCCATGTAGAAGACAAGTGGAGGCTCCAGATCCCGACCAATGCCCTTCTGCCCTGGAGCAGCTGATCCTGTCCTGGCGGTCCATGCAGAAGACAAGCGGAGGCTCCAGATCCCGACCAATGCCCCTCTGTGCTGGAGCAGCTGATCCTGTCCTGGATGTCCATGCAGAGGACATGTGGAGGCTCCACATCCTGACCAATGCCCCTCTGAGCTGGAGCCGCTGATCCTGTCCTGGAGGTCCATGCACAGGAAATGTGGAAGCTCCAGATCCTGACCAATGCCCCTATGTGCTGCAGCAGCTGATCCTGGCCTGGAAGCACACGCAGAAGACAAGTGGAAGCTCCAGATCCTGACCAATGCCCCTCAGCGTTGGAGCAGCTGATCCTGTCCTGGCGGTCCATGCAGAGGACATGTGGAGGCTCCCGATCCTGACCAATGCCCCTCTGTGCTGGAGCAGCTGATCCTGTCTTGGGGTTCCATGCAGAGGACTTGTGGAGGCTCCAGATCCTGACCAATGACCCTCTGTGCTGGAGCAGCTGACCCTTGCCCGGAAGTCCACGCAGAGAACAAGTGGAGGCTCCAGATCCTGACAAATGCCCCTCTGCGCTGGAGCAGCTGATCCTGGCCTGGACGTCCATGCAGAGGACAAGTGGAGGCTCCAGATCCTGACCAATGCCCCTCTGCGCTGGAGCAGCTGATCCTGGCCTGGACGTCCATGCAGAGGACAAGTGGAGGCTCCAGATCCTGACCAATGCCCCTCTGCGCTGGAGCAGCTGATCCTGGCCTGGCGGTCCATGCAGAAGGCAAGTGGAGGCTTCAGATCCTGACCAATGCCCCTCTGTGCTGGAGCAGCTGATCCTGTCCTGGCGGTCCATGTAGAGGACTTGTGGAGTCTCCAGACCCCGACCAATGCCCCTCTGTGCTGGAGCAGCTGATCCTGTCCAGGACGTCCATGGAGAGGACAAGTGGAGGCTTCAGATCCCGACCAATCCCCCTCTATACTGGAGCAGCTGATCCTGTCCTGGATGTCCATGCAGAGCAAAAGTGGAGGCTCCAGATCCTGACCAAATTCCCCTCTGTGCTGGAGCAGCTGATCCTGGCCTGGACGTCCACACAGAAGATAAGTGGCGGCTCCAGATCTTGACCAATGCCCCTCTCTGCTGGAGCAGCTGATCCTGTCCTGGAGGTGCACGCAGAGGACAAGTGGAGGCTCCAGATCCTGACCAATGCCACTCTGCGCTGGAGCAGCTGATCCTGTCCTGGAAGTTCATGCAGAGGACATGTGGAGGCTCCAGATCCTGACCAATGTCCCTCTGTGCTGGAGCAGCTGATCCTGTCCTGGAGGTCCATGCAGTGGACAAGTGGAGGCTCCGGATCCTGATTGATTCCCATCTGTGCTAGAGCAGCTGATCCTGGCCAGGATGTCCATGCAGAAGACAAGTGGAGGCTCCAGATCCTGACCAATGCCCCTCTGAGCAGGAGCAGCTGATCCTGTCCTGGAAGTCCATGCAGAAGACAAGTGGAGGCTCCAGATCCTGACCAATGCCCCTCTGCGCTGGAGCAGCTGATCCTGGCCTGGACGTCCATGCAGAGGACAAGTGGAAGCTCCAGATCCTGACCAATGCCCCTCTGCGCTGGAGCAGCTGATCCTGGACGTCCATGCAGAGGACAAGTGGAGGCTCCAGATCCTGACCAATGCCCCTCTGCGCTGGAGCAGCTGATCCTGGCCTGGCGGTCCATGCAGAAGGCAAGTGGAGGCTTCAGATCCTGACCAATGCCCCTCTGTGCTGGAGCAGCTGATCCTGTCCTGGCGGTCCATGTAGAGGACTTGTGGAGTCTCCAGACCCCGACCAATGCCCCTCTGTGCTGGAGCAGCTGATCCTGTCCAGGACGTCCATGGAGAGGACAAGTGGAGGCTTCAGATCCCGACCAATCCCCCTCTATACTGGAGCAGCTGATCCTGTCCTGGATGTCCATGCAGAGCAAAAGTGGAGGCTCCAGATCCTGACCAAATTCCCCTCTGTGCTGGAGCAGCTGATCCTGGCCTGGACGTCCACACAGAAGATAAGTGGCGGCTCCAGATCTTGACCAATGCCCCTCTCTGCTGGAGCAGCTGATCCTGTCCTGGAGGTCCACGCAGAGGACAAGTGGAGGCTCCAGATCCTGACCAATGCCACTCTGCGCTGGAGCAGCTGATCCTGTCTTGGAAGTTCATGCAGAGGACATGTGGAGGCTCCAGATCCTCACCGATGCCCCTCTGTGCTGGAGCAGCTGATCCTGTCCTGGAGTTCCATGCAGTGGACAAGTGGAGGCTCCGGATCCTGATTGATTCCCATCTTGCTAGAGCAGCTGATCCTGGCCTGGCGGTCCATCCAGAGCACAAGTGGAGGCTCCAGATCCTGACCAATGCCCCTCTGCGCTGGAGCAGTTGATCCTGTCCTGGAGGTCCATGCAGAAGGCAAGTGGAGGCTTCCGATCCTGAACAATGCCCCTCTGCGCTGGAGCAGCTGATCCTGTCCTGGAAGTCCATGCAGAGGAAATGTCGAGGCTCCAGATCCTGACCGATGCCCCTCTGTGCTGGAGCAGCTCATCCTAGCCCGGACGTCCATGCAGAGGACAAGTGGAGGCTCCAGATCCTGACCAATGCCCCTCTGCACTGGAGCAGCTGATCCTGGCCTTGCGGTCCATGCAGAGGACAAGTGGAGGCTCCAGATCCTGACCAATGCCCCTCTGCGCTGGAGCAGCTGATCCTGTCCTGGAGGTCTATGCAGAGGACATGTGGAGGATCCAGATCCTGACCAATGCCCCTCTGCGCAGGAGCAGCTGATCCTGTCTTGGAGGTCTATGCAGAGGACATGTGGAGGATCCAGATCCTGACCAATGCCCCTCTGCGCTGGAGCAGCTGATCCTGTCCTGGAGGTCTATGCAGAGGACTTGTGGAGGCTCCAGATCCTGACCAATGCCCCTCTGCGCAGGAGCAGCTGATCCTGTTGTGGCGGTCCATGTAGAAGACAAGTGGAGGCTCCAGATCCCGACCAATGCCCCTCTGCCCTGGAGCAGCTGATCCTGTCCTGGCGGTCCATGCAGAAGACAAGCGGAGGCTCCAGATCCCGACCAATGCCCCTCTGTGCTGGAGCAGCTGATCCTGTCCTGGATGTCCATGCAGAGGACATGTGGAGGCTCCACATCCTGACCAATGCCCCTCTGAGCTGGAGCCGCTGATCCTGTCCTGGAGGTCCATGCACAGGAAATGTGGAGGCTCCAGATCCTGACCAATGCCCCTATGTGCTGCAGCAGCTGATCCTGGCCTGGAAGCACACGCAGAAGACAAGTGGAAGCTCCAGATCCTGACCAATGCCCCTCTGCGTTGGAGCAGCTGATCCTGTCCTGGCGGTCCATGCAGAGGACATGTGGAGGCTCCAGATCCTGACAGATGCCCCCCTGTGCTGGAGCTGCTGATCCTCTCCTGGAGGTCCATGCAGAGGACTTGTGGAGGCTCCAGATCCTGACCAATGACCCTCTGTGCTGGAGCAGCTGACCCTTGCCTGGAAGTCCACGCAGAAGACAAGTGGAGGCTCCAGATCCTGACCAATACCCCTCTGTGCTGGAGCAGCTGATCCTGTCCTGGATGTCCACGCAGAGAACAAGTGGAGGCTCCAGATCCTGACAAATGCCCCTCTGTGCTGGAGCAGCTGATCCTGTCCTGGACGTCCATGCAGAGGACAAGTGGAGGCTCCAGATCCTTACCAATGCCCATCTGTGCTGGAGCAGCTGATCCTGTCCTGGACGTCCATGCAGAGGACAAGTGGAGGCTCCATATCCTGACCAATGCCCCTCTGTGCTGGAGCAGCTGATCCTGTCCTGGACATCCATGCAGAGGACAAGTGGAGGATCCAGATCCTGACCAATGCCCCTCTGCGCTGGAGCAGCTGATCCTGTCCTGGCGGTCCATACAGAGGACAAGTGGAGGCTGCAGATCCTTACCGATGCCCCTCTGTGCTGAAGCAGCTGATCCTGTCCAGGACGTCCATGTAGAGGACTTGTGGAGGCTCCAGATCCTGACCAATGCCCCTCTGTGCTGGTGCATCTGATCCTGGCCTGGAAGTCCATGCAGGAGACAGGTGGAGGCTCCAGATCCTGACCAATACCCCTCTGTGCTGGAGCAGCTGATCCTGGCCTGGACGTCCATGTAGAGGACATGTGGAGGCTCGAGATCCTGACAGATGGCCCTCTGTGCTGGAGCAGCTAATCCTGTCCTCGATGTCCATGCAGAGGACATGTGGAGGCTCTAGATCCTGACCAATGCCCCTCTGTGTTGGAGCAGCTGATCCTGTCTTGGAGTTCCATGCAGAGGACAAGTGGTGTCGTGTAGTTCCTATATAACTTATACAGGATAACCACAGTCCTGTAGTAGATTCCTTTCTTCAGCAACCAAACAGGTCCAGACCACAATGTGGATATAACAAATCCTTTTATTTGCAGTTTACAAGTGCATAAAAATGAATCAAGCAAGTGCCCAGCCTGACGCGTTTCGACCGCGTTTCCACAGTCTTGTTCACTTATACAGGATCTGCACGTTTGAATAACATAAACTGTGGGACTGGTGGCAGACTGATTACGTGCACCCCCACCGGATACATTAGCCTATCTGTATTAGCTAGCTCACAGTGCCACTATAATCTCCTCTTACCAAGGAGAGAATAGATTCTGGCAACCTCAGAACATGACAACCCTGATCTCTCAGAATCGTGGAAACAATAAACTACCTTTCGCTCAGTCACTCATGCTTACTTAGTTTGTCTCAGAGAGGTACACAGAATAAACAGGCTGGGCGTTTTCAATAAGTATTTATTGAACAGTTGTTATTCTAGTGTAGAATAGATGAGCTGCAACAACCGTAGACAGTAGCAGAGATATATGATTAGCAATATTACGAAAGTAAAGGGATGGTATAGTTCTACCATCTTGCAAAAATCATGAATATATACAAGTACATAAAACACATGATAAGAAGTGCGTACTCCTACAATGCCTCCCTAACTAGATGTACCTAAATGTACCTAGCATCTGTGTAGGAGTTATGCCAAGAATCCCTCTAGGATCTATTCAACCCCATTACCTGAGAATGAGAGAATATGGGACCCCGTCCTGGTCTCGAGTTGGACACCCCACAAGGGATGTTAGACCACTGCGAGCTGGAGTGTCTGCATGCAGAAACCTCAGCCTCTCTGGTCAGTGTGTCAGCCGTGAAGTCTCGGTCTCCTCTGTCCTTCTAAGCATGATGTGATGTATATATACCCATGGATCTCCCCAGGGGTCCTACCTTGCTGTGTTACTGTGTCGGCCTAAAGGATGACGTCGGGCTTGAACTTTATACAGAGATATTATACAGGAGATTTTCGTCCTGCTGTGTTTCCAACAAGCCTCATGCATAATGTATGAGATTCGAACTAGGGGGAAACCTGTGTTCTGAATGCAGTGTTGTATCTAGGTAAAAGGTCAGTCCCTAAGAACCGTTATGTATGTAATGTAGGGAAGAATATAGGTGAAAGGTTGCAATGTTACCTGCACCTATATAGGGCACCTATATGGAATATAACACCCACTCCTCTTCCGACTGGATGACATATGTCACTTATTACCGTACTACTAGCCTAACTAGATATTGGTACGCACAAAGCTTAAACAACATCTGTTTAGATAAAAAATGTTTAAAACTTCTAAAATATTTCTAAAAAACTTAAAACTGTTTTAAAACATTTTTGCAAGCCATAGCTCTAAAGTGTCCTTAGTTATAGTCCGAAGCACTATAAGCATTAGAAAGCCATGTATGCCCAATAAATGAAAGGAATGTCAATTTTTGTTTTGAGATCCACATTTGAGTTTTGTTTAAAAAAAAGAAAAAAGCAAAGTTCTTCCAGCAAACGTCGAGCCACATGAGTCAAATGTTTGTGTCCTGGCTGGTAGAGGCAACATTTTCGTTGCTTGCTTCCGCAGTAGACAGCCCCTGTAGCACCTCGCAGAGTACGTCAATCGAGCACAGATGCTGTTCCACACTGTCCGCAGCCAGTGCTGGGGCAGCCTGTGTGCCGTCCAAAGCCTGGGTGTCAGAGGAGGAGCCGGTGTGCATACCAACAGGTGCTGTTACTACCTGTGGGAGCAAAAGTCACACAATTGATGGACGGAATGCAGAACAAATCAAAACATTCACCCCCAGTCAAGAGATCTGGGTTAAATCCATCATTCTTTTGCTCACCATGCCACCCCAGTTTAGACCTGGCATATGCAAATCAGTCTTGACCCTGTGCCTCATGGGAGCAGTCTAGCCCGAACTGCCAAGCCAGGTCTTCCCTGGACTGGAAACAAGCATCCTAGGACCGGTTTCGGGGTTTCACCCCTCTTCAGCCAGGATAGCTTGATTCCAGTGGCACAGTGAGCCCGAGACCCACGTCTGGGCATACCCGGCGCACTTAGGGCGAGGAAGCAAAAGACACACAATTGATGGACGGCACTCCGTCCATTATCTCCTTGTGCTTGCTTTGTTCGCCCTAAGTTGGCAGGGTTTGCCCAGACGTGGGTCCCTTGCTCACTTTGCAACTGGATTCAAGCTAGCCTGGCTGATTAGGGCTGTTAGCCCGAAACCAGTCCCAGGATGCTTGATTCCGGTCCAGGGAAGACATGGCTTGGCAGTTCGGGCTGGACTTTTCCCATGAGGCACAGGTCAAGACTGATTTGCATATAGCTGTGCTGAACTGGGGTGGCAAAGTGAGCTAAATAATGATGATGGATTCAACCCAGATCTGTGAAGGAGGTGAGTGTTTGAAAAGTTTCAGCACTCCGTCCATCATCTCCTTGTGTTTGCTTTGTTCGCCCTTAGTTGGCAGGGTATGCCCAGACGTGGGTCCCTTGCTCACTTTGCCACTGGATTCAAGCTAGCCTGGCTGACGAGGGCTGTTAGCCCGAAACCGGTCCCAGGATGCTTGATTCCGGTCCAGGGAAGACATGGCTTGGCAGTTCGGGCTGGACTGTTCCCATGAGGCACAGGGTCAAGGCTGATTTGCATATAGCTATGTCTAAACTGGGGTGGCAAAGTGAGCTAAAGAATGATGATGGATTCAACCCAGATCTGTGACTGGGATGTGAGTGTTTGAAAAGTTTCAGCACTCCGTCCATCATCTCCTTGTGTTTGCTTTGTTCGCCCTAAGTTGGCAGGGTATGCCCAGACGTGGGTCCCTTGCTCACTTTGCCATTGGATTCAAGATAGCCTAGCTGATAAGGGCTGTAAGCCTGAAACCGGTCCCAGGATGCTTGATTCCGGTCCAGGGAAGACATGGCTTGGCAGTTCGGGCTGGACTGTTCCCATGAGGCACAGGGTCAAGACTGATTTGCATATAGTTGTGTCTGAACTGGGGTGGCAAAGTGAGCTAAAGAATGATGATGGATTCAACCCAGATCTGTGACTGGGGGTGAGTGTTTGAAAAGTTTCAGCACTCCGTCCATCATCTCCTTGTGTTTGCTTTGCGTTACTACCTGTGGGGGCTTACGGAATGCCGCCATCAACATCGGAATACGCTGAGGACACTGCAGAATATGGGACGTTATCGGGTCCAGTAAAGCATTCACGTCCGGTTGCCCACATGATGGGAGTGTCAAACAAAGGTCTAACACGCATTCTTCTCTGCAAAACAGGCATCAGAGGACAGGTAAGATGCAGTCCATCCAGACTGGTCGAAATGACAAAAACCAAGCTGCACTTAGTTCTCTTAGGCGAGGCGTGCCTAGATGTTGTACCATGCGGTCACAGTATTTACGCTCCAGGAGTGCTCTTTCCATCTCCTTAGTTACTGGGACGTCCATTGCGTAGCAAATATAAAACAATATGGATACCTGCTACTAGAAACAGGATGAGCGGAAGTCCTCCAAAGAAGCTTCCGAATACGAAGTGTATGAAATTTGGTATAACTCCAAGTACCATCTGAAAGGTGCTCAGAAGTCCAGAACCTATGGTCTTAAATAAGTGGACAATGCCTGTCGTATCAGACATGTTAAAGATACGATTTACCATTTCTGGGAAATGGAAAGGGCAGTTTGTATGAATAAGCACCTGTAGCTCTGCCGAAGACCTTGCAATCTGGAGTTCAAAAGTCTCTCGAGCGGAGGTTAAGGGCACAGACTTCTGTAAAAGCATGGCTTTCATTCTGCTTAGAGTATCAAATCGTATTAAGGAAACATTCAGTGAAGGCCATAACGGTGCCTCCCTGACTGTATGTGTCGGTGGAAACAATACTTGCAAACAACAAGTAACCCTGGAGCTCACGGTTACCAGATATGCGATGCCCGGGAGAATTCCGCAGCAGCCTTGACTAATCAGCATCAAGTAACTTCCATTTGAAAGTAACCTGAATGCTGGAGTAATCACTGCAGCTGGGGCACCCCTCAAATGGCAGGACAGGTTTGCTACAGAACCATTACAAGCCCTGTGCTGCATTATATCCTGGCATATGAGTGATCCACTTAAAGCGTTCTCACAGTTTGTACCGATTAGAAACACTTCTCGATCCCCACTCCGGCATCGGAATCTGTATGGTAATACCCATGATTCCTTAATGTATTCCTTACCCATTTCTTCATATCTGCCTGCCTACTTTTGTTCGAGGCAATACTGAAACTGAAAAGTAGTGACCAGTAGAGTTATGTGGCCATGGATTAGCCATTCTGTGGATGGTGATTCTGCCACTGTAAATGCTAATCTATCCAGTTTTTCGATGCGCAGCATTGTATATTTTGCTCCCCTTTGTGCCATTTCTATCTGTTTATCTGTTAGATTGTATCCAGAAAACAGAGCTGTGCTGTTGATATAACGCCAAGGCACATAGCCTGCACGCAAAGATTGCAGCATCCAGCTTAATGACATAATAGAACGTAAGTGAGATTGCCTGTGTTGTAATATGGCCATATCTTGTTCTAGTGTGTCTATTGCAGAAGATATAATGTTGCCTAAGGAATATATCCTGGAGGTCAATGTAGTTAACCCATTGTCTACCACTGCTAGAGATTTTTCTAGATTTATACGGTCTATTTCACATAACGTCTCTTGTTGGGATATTTTCCAAATTTCATTGTAAATAGCATAATAGAAACGTTTCTGACGTGGCTTCCTGGGACCTAGTAAAAACCCCTGAGATCCACATCCTGTGACAGTAAGGATAAGTGTTGTTTCACCTTTGTGAGTGTTGAGGTTTTTAGCCAATCAAGGCACAACTTCCCCACACTATAGAATGTCACTACCCCTGGATGTTCTCTCTGTACATAACGTGGATCTGGCCTATGGATAGCGAAACCTTCGGTTTTACCCATGAATCTCGCCTGACAACTATTCGTGTCTGTGGGCCAAATCAACCATTTCTTCCAATCGGGGTCTGATCTGTTGTATTGTATAATGTCATTCAACGTAATCTCTTTCTGTGATGTTATATTACCCTCGGTGTGTGATGGAGTTGGCAGCCGAGGTGTGTTCAAGTCTTTGTTCTTGGCTAGTCCAAGGCAAGACGTCTGTTGCACTGTCTCGTTCAAAAACATGATTTGTTCAGGGATAAGGCATGCTCTAAACAAAGCTTCTGTTCCCTGAACTTGTCATTCTCTAGTACCCCAGACTGATTTTAAGTCTATGGTGTCTTTCCATAAGTCGAAACCTTGTTCAGACAACTGGGTAATATAGGAAGCAGAGTAAATCTGTTTGGTGTTTGTTAACATAGTTTTCTGTGCTGATGTTGGTGCAACCTTATAAATAATATGATGCTGGGTCAGACATATTAAACCCTGAAAAATATGGAAACTTTTGTGTAAATGTTTTTGAACTGCCTTTCGGCGATGTTGGACAATGTTCCCACTGGTGGTAAGTGAACAAATTTCTAGGATTTGCGATTTATGCAGAAAGTGATGACCATAGTGTTGATAACAATACATTGTTTCGAAATCTCATGTGCTTTCCAATGTTTCACTATTAGAAAATGCAGCAGAGTTTTCCAAATCAGACAACATGTTATTTACAGTTTCAAAATCCCAATCATCGGAAAATGTACTTGAGGTAATGATATCACTCAACGATATTTTAAATAAATGAGGAATTCTTCTTAAAAGTTCGGTCGGACCAAATATATCGAAATCAACCTTGTCCCAAACTATACCCTCAGGTATAGGAACTGCTGTAATGTTCACTGATGACAAGTCTCTTTGCTCTCGATGAGATGTTTGGTGTGGTTTTAAAATTAAATTCACCTTTTGGGCTGCAGAGCTTTGTCGAAGGTATTTTCCATTAACAAGCATGCTAAAAACTATTACTAAGCCTAACCAGAAAAGAAACAAAAGTATCCCGGTGATTGGTGATTACCCATAATTCTACCCAAGGTGACACCAGGTAAGTTTTTTTAAGAAAGTTCAGAAAGTCTTTAACTTGCTGCTTGCGCGATTTTTGGGCTGGCATAGTTTCCGGTTCACTTGGATCCAAAGAAAACGTATCAAAGTTTATGAAGTAGCCAGAAGCAGTTCGATCAATTGTTGGTATTGCGTCAGTATTTGTAGAAATCGTAGTTTGCTCTTGTTGAGGCATGTTGATGTAGACATCTGTATTTGGTCGATTTGAAATTTGTCTTTCATTTTGGTTCTGAATTTGAAGTTCAGGTTCCAGGGGAACGAGTTCCATAGCATTATTGCATAGTCCATCATTCCGTGCAGGAGACTCTTCGAGCGTGATGAGTCTTTCCGTTTGAACTTCTTGAATTGTAGCGAGCAGAGGACGTCTGCTACTTTGGAGTCCACGTGGCCTACTACTCAGTATCAGCCACATAGTGTGGTTTGACTAGGTCGATTGAAACAAATCTTTTCTCCTTTTTTCCGGCAAGAGGCGGTAGAAGTACAGTTCTTGTTCCTTCAACTGCTAGGACCTGTACAGGCTTTCTGTATGATGGCCCAAATTCTTTCTTGTCCACTATTTTCTCTCTGACCATATCCCCGACTTATGGGATCCAGACAGGTCTTGCCGTGACTGATTTGACTTCCCCAGTGGCGGTCTGCTTCATATGGACATTACTTTGTTGTGTCCTGGACTCATTTAGATCCTGTAAAACAGCCAAACGATCATGGATGTCAAAAGGCTTTTCATCCGCCACTGCGCCTTCACAATCAAGATCAGGTACCCACATTCTTGTCCCAAATAGGACCTCATATGGAGTGAGCCCCTCTAGAGAACTTCTTGGCATATTGTTCAATGCTCGCTGCACTCCAAACAGATGTTTTACCCAGCTTTCACCCGTGCCTAATACTCTAGCTGTTAAAGACTGCTTTAAGTCTCGTTTTTTCCTCTCCACGACCGAATTTCCCTCGGGATGGTACAGAGAGGAGTACCGCAATGCTACACCCAATCCTCGCATGGCCGCCTTGTAAGCCCGAGGGCTAAACGCAGGGCCCTGGTCAGAATGTAATGTGCCAATTGCGCATGTCCCTATAAAGACTCCCAAATCTTTTATAACAGTTCGAGCGTCAGCTGAGCGTTGGGGCCACACCCATAGGAATCTTGAGCAGAAATCCACTGCAACCATGATATACCTGTAAGCCCCATCTCTTTGTAAGGGGCCGCAGTGGTCCAAGTAAACACACGCTAGTGGTTTGTCAGATATTAATAATGGAGTCTGTGCTGGACGTGTTACGGTGGAACCTTTCATCTGCTGGCAGATGTCGCATTTCAAGACATAGTCTTTAGTCTGCTTAGTTAATCCAGGCCACCAATAGCGTTGTTTCAATAAAGAAACAGTCGCCATAACTCCTGCATGTGCAGAACCTATCCCTTCGTGTGCTGCTAGAATTAAACCTAACCTATGATCCATGTTTGGAATTACTCTATCCCCCACTCCAGGAATCTGAGCAAATGGAATGTTATTGGCATCTAACTTGTAGGAGTACTTGAGTGGAAACCTTTTTGGTACTGCTCTGCTGTTCTTGCAACAAGCATTTACAGCTACCATAATCTCACCGTCTATTCTCGTTTTAGAACGAGTGATTTCAGCTACGGAAGCCGTGCGTACAGCCCCCTTTGCAGCTTCATCAGCCAATGAATTCCCTTCAACGTGAACGCCATCACACTGATGACTCAGTGTATGTATCACGTGAGCTCTCGGTAGTTCGGTTTTCAACTCCACTACCTGTTCCCATAGCATTTTATGCTTAATTGTGCCACCTTTTGCATCTTTGAACCCATTTTGAACCCAGTGCTGCAAATATTCATTATATGACTGCACACAGTAAAAGGAATCGCACACGATTAGTGTGGGGAATTCTCGATCCGTATTTACCAGTGCCAGTATCAAGGCTTTCAACTCTGCCAGCTGTGCCATGCAGTTTCCTAGAGATTCTGTTTTTGTGCAACTTGGGTGGAACCTTCCATCCCGCATGCGACCTTTAACGATTGCACATGCCGCGCTATATTGTTGCTTACTTCCTATGGCCGGTTGAGCTGATCCGTCTGTGTAAATTATATATTCATACTGATCTAGAGGCATTATTTCGTTTGGTAGAGGATATTCTTGTTCGTATTGCAGAAATGATGCTTGTGTCTTTAAATTTGGGTCGTACCTGTATTCCACATCTGTTGCAGTGAGAGAATTAGCCCATTGTATCCATCTCGGATGTAAGGCTTTAGCGTTAGGAACGCTTGCCTTTGTCGCAGCCTCTAAGGCTGGAACCGGAGTCACTACTATTATTCGTTTCCCCTGAGCCAGTGCTCCTTCTCTCACTACAGCAGTTTGTACTGCTGTAAGAATCTTTTCTGTAGATGCCAAGCGCATCTCAGCTTTTGTGTGCAAATGCGATTTATATGCAATTGGTAACGTTTCACCTTCATTATATGTTAGATAGGTGTACCCAGATTGACCCACAACTATACGGATCACCAGGTTGCGTACGTTTACGAGTGTCTGTAAGTGTTTGGAAGCTATCATGTCAGCTTGTAAGGAACAAAGTGTATCTGTGTGGTCCTGTGTCCATTGTTTTACTGAAAAATCAGGTTTTATTAAATCATAGAAAGGTTTTACTCTTTCTGCGTAATACAAAATGTATGCTCTGCCAAAGTTCAGGAATCCCAGGATTGATTGTAAGTTTTTCAATGATTTTGGAGGTTGGAGCAGCGCACACTTTTCTAAAAAATTGGCTGCCAAGCTTTTCCCTTCACTTGAAAGCTCATATCCTAAAAACAAGACACTGAGGTGGGCAATTTTTAACTTTTAAAGTTGAATTTGTAGCCCTCAGATGCAAATCCCAAAATTATGGTATTCACTCTGTTCAACTGCTCCTTTAGGTCATCGCTCATTAGATAAATATCATCCACATAGGACAATGTCTCTTCATCCAAATTTTGAAGTAACTCAGTTACTCTGGCCGAAAACAACCCCGGGCTGTTCTTATACCCCTGGGGGAGTCGACAAAATTGACGCTGAGACCCAAGCTCTGAGAATGCTGTTAGATACCTGCTTTCAGGCGCTATATTTTGGCAGAAAAATCCATTTGAGATATCAAGTGGCGTTTTATATTTTTTCCGCACAATGTTATTCATTAATGCGGCACTGTGTGCATTTTGGACTGCAAATGTCTTAATGCAAGTGTTTAAATGTCTATAATCTAAAAGATATGAATTGTCAGGTTTCATGACCGGAAACAAAGGATTATTCATCGATGAGGTGCAATTTTCGATCACCCCTTGGTATTCAAGTTGATCTAAGATCTCCCTGACCTGTTTTTTAGCTTCTTGCTTTATTGGATACTGCCTCTGTGCAGCTGGAGTATTTTTTAAAGAAATTATGTGGTGGGTTGAATCCTCATCCCATCCAACATGGTTTTTGTATAATGCAGGGGCTTGCGCTACTGCCTATCCCTGCGCATAGGTGTGTTTTAGGTGCCTGGGAATTTGGTCTGAGAATGCCAGTAAAATTACCATTTCTCCTTCAGGGCAATCCATGACGAATGCTGGCGGCCAATCTTGTTCAGCTAACAATATGTCATAGCCAAATGACAGATTCTCCCCAAAGAGACCTCTAACTGTCCTACATTTGTCCCCCTCCATTTGGAGTGTTATTTCATATAACTTATGTGGGACACTTACCCGAGTATCAGGTGTTTCCACCGTGATATAATCATTCAAGTCCGCTGTCACCAGAAATTCCATCAGGGTCTGACGAGCTATTGTTACTTCTGCTGCGCTGTCTAGCATCGTCAGAGCCCATTCTCCGTTCAGTAGTCGAGTTCTCAGAATTCTGGGCATGTCTGATCTTTAGACCTGCAACCTTCTTCTTTTTGAACTGTGGCTTTTGCTTTGGTTTCTCTTCTTTTTTAGATTTGTAATCTTGAGCTGCTTGTCTCTGGACTTTGTATGCTCTTCTTGTCTGTCTGACCATCCTTTCCTCTCAGAGTTTTTCGATGAACCCTGAAAGGAACAAGAGGAACATGTATCAGTATCCTGATACCTGTCAGATTTCCTAATATTATCCCTATTCCTAAGGTTATACCTCTTTTCGGAGGGCTCCTGTGGAGGAGATCTACCTCTGGATTGAGATCTGTTTACTTTAAAGTTTTGTTGTTTTTTACTGTCCCACTTCCTCTTTGTTGAAGCAGGTATCTGCTTAGAAGTGTCCTTTTCAGGTCTGCCCATCAGTTGTGGTTTTAAAGCTTTCCCACCCAAACTGTGTCTGCCTATTTCTGCATATGCAGTTTCAATTATTTTTGGTAGTTCGTGTTCTTGCTCTACAGGACTGAACTCCCTTAGGCGTTGGCGGATGGCCACTGAAGCTGCTTCCCCTTTAATATTAGCTAATATTATGGCTGATACCTGGGCATAGTTACCTAGTAACTTCATCCCTAGGTTCAGAGCAGGCTCTGTTCTGCACTCGTTTTGTATTTGTCTCAATACATCCGGTACTACTGCTAATGACGGGATACCATGGGTTCTGGTATAAATGGCAGCAAAGACTGTACCCTAAGTGGTACAATCCTCTATTTGTGGTGTTATCCCCATGGGCAAGCAGATTGTTAGCATTCTGTTTTTTCATACGGGGGAGTATTCAGGAATACTGCCTCTAGCTGTGTTATTTTCTGAGCTACCCAGAATGGCATTTGTTCACGTTTTGTGGGCATTTTACCCATCACCGCGTGTAATGTTTGTGGTGTGATTTTAGTTGCTGTACACTGAGCTTGAGTTCCATTTGTTGCAACTATTGCTGGTTGGACTGTAAGTGTCCTCATGACAAATTGTGTCAAGTTTCTGTAGATTTTTATTAATTCTTTGTGTTGTGTGAGTAAGTCTCCTGGTGGCATTGTTTCAATGTTAGGATGTGGTGTGTAGGCCGCTAATATTGGCCATGTTGCCCCTTCTCTTCCGAGTGGGCCGAGTCTCACTCTTCTTCTTATGTGGGATAGAGCGCCTTTAAACCAGTATAAGTGTTCCTGGTACGTGAGTGGAACCTCAATGTCCTCAAACGGACAATATTCCGCTGGTGCATCTTCTTCTGTGTAGGGGTGAAATGTTTTTGCTCTTGCATTTGCTGCTGGGAATGTAACCTACGATTAAAATACCTCTGTTCTGTTTGATACGTGCGCCTCAATCACGAATACCACAATAACACCCCTAGGTGTTAAACCATGCTCTAGCAGTCTCAGGGTGACCGTATTTCTAAAATTTGGTGCAATGTGTATTGCGTCTGCATCTACCTCCTCATCTGAGAGGGGCAGAGCTTGTTGCAGTGGGTCTAAGACCTGGTTAGTCATTGTTTTTAGAACACCAAATAGTTTTCAAGGAAACCAAGATAAGGTGGTTTTGCACAATTTTAGGAACACTGTCCTTCAAGCTTGATTAGCCAACAGCCAATAAATAGGATTTTTTAGCCTACTCTGCTGTGGCGTAGTTTGTGCCCACCCACTCCAGGCGTCTCTGCTGTTTTGTGAGTAGGGGTCTCTGAGAATAGCACGACCGAACTACTCAGATTCTACTGTTTAATAAATACCCAACCAACGTTGGCGGCGCCATGTCGTGTAGTTCCTATATAAGTTATACAGGATATGTGCGTTTGGATAACATAAACTGTGGGACTGGTGGCAGACTGATTCCGTCCATCCTGCTTGATCTATCGGCAGCATTCGACACCGTGAACCACACGGTGTTGGTGCAGCGGCTGAAGGCAGCAGGTATTGGAGGGATGGCTCTAGCACTCTTGTCATCCTTTTTGGATTTTAGGGAACAACTGATCCACTGGGAGGGTTTGAAGTCTGCTAACCTGTGCCTTCCTTGTGGCGTCCCACAGGGGTCAGCTCTGTCGCCAACGCTTTTTAACATCTATGTTTCCCCTCTTGCCAGATTAATCAAACAGCACGGATTTAATCTGGTGTCATATGGGGACGACACCCAGATAGTGGTGTCAGTCTCACAGAGGGTGGACATTACAACGGCCCAGTTCCGTAGCTGCCTTACCGCAGTTATGGCTTGGATGAACGCAAACTTCCTCAAACTCAATACTGATAAGACCGAGGTTATTGAGTTTGGGAAGGGCCCCTCAGTCTGGAACCAACTTTGGTGGCCTGTGGAGGCTGGGAGCTGTTCAACCCCGGTGACCAAGGCAAAGAACCTAGGCTTCACATTCGACTGCGAACTAAAACTCGGGAAGCAAATTAACCAAGTAACCTCTGCCTACTTTTTCACTTTGAAAGTGTTGCGCAAAATCCTGCCGTTCATCCCATTCACTCTAAGGAAAACGGTAATTGGAGCCCTGGTACTTTCCCAAATCGACTATGGGAATGCGCTATACTTAGGTATAGACAAAGGTCAAACTGCCAAACTACAATCCCTACAGAATGTGGCTGCCCGTGTGCTGCTCGCTCTTCCCAAATACCATTCCACGTCTACCAATATCAGACAGCTCCACTGGCTTACCATCCGGGAAAGAGTAAAATTCAAAGCCCTCTGCCTAGTGCACAAGGCGCTATACGGAAATGAAATGAAATGAAATGAAAAGACGATTTGTAGAGCGCGATAACTACCCTTGGGCATCCTAGCGCTACGGACACAAACGCGGGTGAAAAATGGGCAGGGTCTAGACAGGTTTATTAAAGAGCAGAGTTTTTAATGATTTACGGAAAGGTAAAAGGTTGGGTTCTGCCCGCAGATGAAGGGGAAGAGAATTCCAGAGTTTGGCGGAATTATAGGCAAAAGAGCGGCCGCCGCATCTACTTCTTTTGATCTTGGGCACTAAGGCTAGGAAGGAAGATGCTGAACGAAGCTGTCTATTCGGTTGATAAGGGGAAATCAGGGAGTGGTTGATGGCAGGGCCCGTCTTCCAGAAGGTCCTATGTGCAATGCACAAGGCCTTGAATTCAATTCTTTCTTTAACCCGGAGCCAGTGAAGGCTCTTTAATCCATTGTTGATTGAGAGTCGGCGGGGGATCTGCAGAAGTGTTCGGGCTGCGCAGTTTTGGATAACTTGAAGTTTGCGTAGGGTGGAGTGAGGTGCCCCTAGATACAGGGCGTTTCCAAAGTCTAGGCGCGAAAGAATGAGTCCCTGGACCATGATTTGTTTGGCCTGAAAGGGAAGTAGGGGAAGAATTTTTTGTAACAGTCTCAATAGACCGTAACAGGTAGCTGAAAGTTTGGCTGCTTGATGGTTAAAATTTAGGGAGTTGTCCAACCAAATGCCCAGGCTTTTGATTGTGTTTTTTGGTGCTGGAGCCGGGCCGAGGCAGATGGGCCACAATGAATTCATATCGAGCTTGGCAGTATTTCCTAAGAGCATAAGCTCAGTTTTCTCCCCGTTCAGTTTTAAACAGGAGAGTGTCATCCATTTAACAACCTCCTCCAGACATCCACTCAGGTTGTAAGGGGAAGTATTTAGTTGGTTAAGGGCCACCACTAGCTGAGTGTCATCGGCATAGGTGATAATTTTTATGCCAAATGGGCGGACAATCTCAGCTAGGGGGCTCATATATATATTAAATAGTGTGGGACTCAGGGAGGAGCCCTGAGGCACACCGCAACTGAGTGGCATGCTGGGGGAGATAGTATTGCCCTCAAAGACCTGGAATGAACGATCTGCTAAGAAGGATTTAAGCCAAGTAATGGCCTTTCCTGATACTCCTAAGTTGGTAATTCGATGTATTAATATATTGTGATTTACAGTGTCGAATGCGGCACTTAGGTCGAGGAGGATGATTGCCGCAGAACCTCCTTGATCAAGGATCTTCCTGGCCTCCTCGGTTACTGTGAGAAGGGCCGTTTCGGTTCCATGCATGGGACGGAATCCCGTCTGGGAGGGATCGAGTAAATGGTTACTCTCCAGGAACTCTGAAAGTGACGAGTTGACATGTTTCTCCAAGATCTTGCTCAGCCATGGTAGCAAGGAAATCGGCCGGTAGTTACTGGGATTGTCTTGGTCTAAGTTAGGTTTTTTTATTAAGGCCTTGACCATGGCGCGCTTCCAGGGAAGAGGGACAATGCAGGAAGAAATGGAGGTGTTGAGCAAGTTAAGGATGGTAGGAAGGATGCTGCCAATGACAGGCAATAAAGCACGTGGAGGTGCCGGGTCAAGGGGGGAGCCAGATTTCACCTGGTTCATAATAGATTCTAGTGTGGTGGGATTGAGAAGGGGAAAGGTATCCAAGGTGGCTGGCGAGCGGACTCCTATGTTTAGAGAGTTCGCAGTGGAGATATCAAGTTTGGTGGGGGAGAAGGAAGTGTATATAGTCTGTATTTTCTGGAAAAAGAAATCAGCTAGGTTATTGCATCTACTTTGAGCGTCAGTTGGGTTTGGTACTTTCTGAGGGAGTTTGAGGAGAGTTTTTGCAATTTGGTAGATTTCTTTAGGCGAAAAGGCAGCTGCTTTAATTTTTTCTTCAAAAAAGATTGAGTGATTTTAATTTCATTTTTATAGGTTTTTATTGCCTCCCTATATACAGCTTTACTGGAGGGAGAATAGTCCAGTCGCCATTTCCTCTCTAACTTTTTGCAAAGTCGCTTACTTTCCCGTAGTTTAGGGGAGTACCAGGGTGCAGTGGTGGTCCTGCGCTTCGTTTGAGAGCATTTTAAGGGGAGTACGGAGTCTAAGGAGTTATGGATCCAGTTATTATATTCCTCATTAGCTAGGATAGGATTAGGGTTATTGGGTGGCCTTGAAGTTTCAAGGACCGTTAACCAGCGGTCCTGGTGAAGTTTGGACCAGTTCCTTTCCCTACGGGTGATTGTTTTAGTGAAGATGTGGGGGTCGGGAGTGATCCAGGAAAGAGGGATCAAAAAATGGTCCGACCACGGAAGTGGAGAAGGGGTTCCTGTTGTGAGATCTGCACAGTTACTGAAGACTGGATCAAGTAAATGGCCTTTGATATAAGTCGGTTTGGACACTAATTGTTTGAATTCTAGTGCCGAGAGGCTCAAGGTCAATTCTTTTGCGATGGGATCAAAAGAGTCGTCAAAATGAATATTAAGATCCCCTAGCAATGTGAAATTAGATGGCCTGCATGCCAAGTCGGCTATGGTAGGGGGAAGAGTGTGAAGAAATTGTCCCAGGACCCCAGGTGGACGATATATAAGTAACCCGGAGAAGGTACTTATAGGGGAGAAATCAATAGAAAAAGAAAGACTTTCGCAATCTGGTACCATATTGGGAGAACTGCGACATTTATAACCGTCCTTAAAAATGACTGCTAGGCCTCCTCCTCTACCCTCTTTACGGTCTTCTCGTTGGATATGATATCCATGAGGGAGGGCTTGGATGAGGTCTGGATCTGATTCTGCATTGAGCCAGGTCTCTGTCAGAAATAAAGCGTCCGGTTTAAATTCTTCTAGGAACATGGAAATTTCGGTGGAGTGTTTGGACAGTGATCTGCAATTGAGGAGATACATATTTCGCTGGGTATTTTTGGGGGAGGGGGCGGGTTGAAAGTGAAATCCACAATGTGGACAAGTGTTGTGATCATCTGCCACATTCCAGGAATGAAGACAGCTAATAGGGGCCTCTCCCCTAAATTTAAGAAGGGAGTGGGAGCTGTATCTGTATACGGAGGCGGTGCCATTGACATCCGAAAGCTATTCTCCTGGTACAATCCTCTGCGAAGCCTGAGATCCGCCAACACAGGGCTGGTGCAGGTGCCCAGAATAAAAAAGGCTAGATGGGGTGGTAAGAGCTTTTCTCATCAAGCCGCAAAGCTGTGGAACTCCCTCCCCACTCAGCTGAGACTGCAATCTAACAGGACTATCTTCAGGAAACAGGTTAAGATCTGGCTGTTTCCTAAGCGCACCTAAATAAGTAAGCATCTGGATTAGTATGAACCTATCTTAGCACCAAGACGCCGCAGCAATCGAGCGCTCTATAAATTAATCAGTCAGTCAGTCACCCCCACCGGATACGTTAGTCTATCTGTATTAGGTAGCTCACAGTGCCACTATAATCTCCCCTTACCAAGGAGAGAATAGATTTTGGCAACCTCAGAACATGACAACCCTGATCCCTCAGAATCGTGGAAACAATATACTACCTTTCGCTCAGTCACTCGTGCTTACTTAGTTTGTCTCAGAGAGGTCCACAGAATAAACAGGCTGGGCGTTTTCAATAAGTATTTATTGAACAGTTGTTATTCTAGTGTAGAATAGATTCGCTGCAACAACCATTAGACATTAGCAGAGATATATGATTAGCAATATTACGAAAGTAAAGGGATGGTATAGTTCTACCATCTTGCAGAAATCATGAATATATACAAGTACATAAAACACATGATAAGAAGTGCGTACTCCTATAATACCTCCCTAACTAGATGTACCTAAATGTACCTAGCATCTGTGTAGGAGTTATGCCAAGAATCCCTCTAGGATCTAGTCAACCCCATTACCTGAGAATGAGAGAATATGGGACCCCGTCCTGGTCTCGTGTTGGGCACCCCGCGAGGGATGTTAGACCACTGCGATCTGGAGTGTCTGCATGCAGGAACCTCAGTGTCTCTGGTCAGTGTGTCAGCCTGGAAGTCTCGGTCTCCTCTGTCCTTCTAAGCAAGATGTGATGTATATATACCCTTAGGTCTCCCCAGGGGTCCTACCTTGCTGTGTTACTGTGTCGGCCTAAAGGATGACGTCGGGCCTGAACTTTATACAGAGATATTATACAGGAGATGTTCGTCCTGCTGTGCTTCCAAGAAGCCTCATGGATAATGTATGAGATTCGAACTAGGGAGAAACCCGCCTTCTGAATGCAGTGCCGTATCTAGTTAAAGGTCAGTCCCTAAGAAGCACTATGTATGTAATGTAGGGAGGAATATAGGTGAAAAGTTGCAATGTTACCTGCGCCTATATAGGGTACTTATATGGAAAATAACAGTGGAGGCTCCAGATCCTGACCAATGCCCCTCTGTGCTGGAGCAGCTGATCCTGTCCTGGAGGTCCATGCAGAAGACAAGTGGAGGCTCCAGATCCTGACAGATGGCCCTCTGTGCTTGAGCAGCTGATCCTGTCCTGGACATCCATGCATAGGACATGTGGAGGCTCCAGATCCTGACCAATGCCCCTCTGTGCTGGAGCGGCTGATCCTGGCCTGGACGTCCATGCAGAGGACAAGTGGAGGCTCCAGACCCTGACTAATGCCCCTCTGTGCTGGAGCAGCTGATCCTGGCCTGGCGGTCCATGCAGATGACACGTGAGAGGCTCCAGATCCTGACCAATGCCCCTCTGTGCTGGAGCAGCTGATCCTGTCCTGGTGGTCCATGCAGAGGACAAGTGGAGGCTCCAGATCCTGACCAATGCCCCTCTGTGCTGGAGCAGCTGATCCTGTCCAGGACGTCCATGCAGAGGACATGTGGAGGCTCCAGATCCTGACAGATGGCCCTCTGTGCTGGAGCAGCTGATCCTGTCCTGGACATCCATGCAGAGGACATGTGGAGGCTCCAGATCCTGACCAATGTCCCTCTGTACTGGAGCAGCTGATCCTGTCCTGGACATCCATGCAGAGGACATGTGGAGGCTCCAGATCCTGACCAATGCCCCTCTGTGCTGGAGCAGCTGACCCTGTCCTGGCGGTCCATGCAGAGGACTTGTGGAGGCTCCAGATCCTAACTAATGCCCCTGTGCGCTGGAGCAGCTGATCCTGTCCAGGACGTCCATGTACAGGACATGTGGAGGCTCCGGATATTGACCAATGCCCCTCTGTGCTGGAGCAGCTGATCCTGGCCTGGAAGTCTATGCAGAAGACAATTGGAGGCTCCAGTTCTTGACCAATGCCCCTCTGTGCTGGAGCAGCTGATCCTGGCCTGGACGTCCATGCAGAGGACATGTGGAGGCTCCAGATCCTGACCAACGCCCCTCTATGCTGGAGCAGCTGATCTTGTCCTGGACGTCCATGCAGAAGACAAGTGGAGGCTCCAGTGGCCAGAATATGTCTCACCGTCATAATGGGATGTCATGGCCACACAAAAGACACCCTCGCACCTCAATTAAGGTGAAGTGCATCTTCACAAACTCTCTTCCGGGGCTTTTGCAGCGAGGGGAGGAGCCTGATGTTGTGTTACCCCCAGAGGAGACATTCCAGGCATCATGTCTGTTGCAAGGGAGTTAAGGTGAAGTTGTTTGCAGATGTCCTGGTCTCCCCGATGTCCTGGTCTCCCCCCCTCAAGACCTCTGCAGGAACTTAGAGAGGCAGGACACCCTCTAAACCACATACAGCAGCCACCACCAGACATTGCAGCACGTTACACAACTGAGTTTAGTAAGGAAACCAGTATGAGGGACTAAGCCCATTCTGAGTAGCCTTTACCCTACCAGGGGAGTGCTTAAAAGATATGGATCAGTTGTGTTAGACCT